>VWYP01032148.1:0-12761 GCA_013400435.1 Pycnonotus jocosus
AGCTGGTTTAACAGCTGCCCAGTGATAGAAGACACCCACCCCCTCCACCTTGAGTTATGAGATAAAGAAAAAAACCCACCACCTCTTTCACCACCAGTTTCAACAGATGGGAATAGAATACATCTTGCATTGCAACCCAAGACAACCACTGAGAATCTGCTCTGCATTCGGGTGGAGTGAAAACTGCATGCCCTGAGGGGGAGAATGTGCTTGGAAGACACAGGGACACCATGTTAAACTGCTTTGCAGACATTCCAAAATCTGCAAAAAATTAAAAACCGACATGGCCCTCAATGAACGTAATGGCTGAACTGTAAATACTGATGTTGTAAGACAAGGGAAAAGCAGCACTGGCAAACCTCAGCATTATTAGAAACAGGCCCTTCTCCTGTCTTTTGAGAGCTAAGAAATTAACTCTTTCCTTAGGTTTTTCACTGGCTTTACTTAAGCTATTAGTCCCTGATTAAATAAAGATGATGAAGTTCTCGCAGGAGATATTCATAGAAAATATTCATAGATTATAATTCATAAATAAATATTCCAAATATTCATAGAGAATCTTCATCTTTAGAGGAAATTTTGTGGTGCTTTGAACCCACAGCAGGTCTGGATCCCTTTTGTTTCACCCAGAATGTACCTTCAAATCTGTCATTCCAAATCAAACACTTTGTGTTATCTGGGAAGTGCTGTGAGGTTGGGCACTGTGAATATTCCTGTGGTCATTGCAAAAGATAGGAGGAAGGTTATTGGGATTCCAAAGATGTCTAAGCTGGTAAATCAGGAGGGTAATTTCTCAATGGTGGCACTGATCTTAGTGTTTAACAGAGAAATTTGTCTGAAATGAAGTGGTGAATTCAGCTCTATTTATATCACATTGGGAAAATCAAAAATTAGCTCAAGCAGTGAAAGAGCTGTGGAAAGAAACAGCATGATATGAACAAGGACAAGAGTTTCTTACTCTGTCTTTGCAAGCAAGACATCTCTTAGATGTCTGAACAATTTAATCACAAAGATGAAACTCCTGAAGTGTTCTTCAACTGGAATAAAATCATGCCCAAGTAAATATTCTGACTGCACCCTGACAGGCTGAGTCCTCCCAGGCAGCCAAAGGCTCTTGTCCATGGATCTGTCTGACTGAATCTGCTCCAGTCTTTGTTTTGGGTTGAAGCAGAAGAGAATCCAAAAGTATTTACCATTAATGGTGCTAGGAAACTTATTGGCTATTCAAGCTCCACGTTTTCACAAGTCCTTAAGTGATTAAAGCATCCAAGTTTCTTTGGCTTTGCAATGGTTTGGGCATTTAAGTTGCACAGTAATAATATCCAAAGTGACATGCAGAGTTTGCAAAAACATAAAAGCATATTCAGAGTGGTTTATCCTGGAAATTCTCTTGAGGCTGGAAAGAAGAAATCCTCAAGATCACTTTGTATAACAGCATGTTATCCAAACATATTTTATTCATTTTAGTACTCTAATAGCCATGTGTGCAAGACAAAATTATCTACATAGAGGGAAAAGCATGGGCTTGATTGCCTGGCAGATACAGCAACTGTGATTTTGCTTAATAATGTTTCTTTGGAAGTCACTGATGTGGGTTTTTCAGTGTCATCACTCGAAACCGCAGAAAATTATCTCACATGCTGATAACTATTGCTAAATGAAAATCTTTCCAAGACAAAGTTTAAAAAGATGCTGTAGAGATAGAATCTGCTGTTTGTTTTCAAGATATGTAAATAAAATCCTTCCTGGTAGTCACCGTGAATTTATGATTCTGTGACACACTGGTTTGGCTGAGTCATGAAAGGGCTTTCAGTACTCAGGAGTAAGATGAATGCTGCTGTGCCACTTTTGAGGCAATATTTGTACAGCTTGGGATTTGAACTCTCTATCTTCCTAAAAGAAAAATACTCTGGTTTACATGCTCTAAGGCTGATCTTTGCCAGAAAGGATGCCCAGACTAGAGTTTTAACTCTGATATGTCTCATGTTGGGACAGAGACCCTCCATGGACTCTGACCTTCATAGCCTCAGCAAAGTTATATTGTGCTGGAAGGATGGAACAAAATTTCTGTTAAAAACCAATTTAAAATCCAAAATTTGATACAGCTCAACTCATCTCATAGTCTGAGAAGCTTGTGTCCTGTACTCAGGGTTTTATGTCATTTTACAGTTCCTCTTATGTTGTGAAGCATGAACTAGTCCAGAATGGTGTGGAGTGGATCCCAATTCCAAAGGTTTCTGTGGAAGGCACTGGATATGCCTCCAACTGTTACTCCAGGCATTCACATATTTTTGCTTGAAGCAAATAAGTGGGAGAGCTCCTCAAGGTGCTGTCTGAAAAAGGTGAGGAGTCTGGGAGAAGAGGAGAAAGGATTTTTATCCTTAAGAAAGTGCCTGAGATAAATGCTGTGGTTGGTAGATAGTGGAATCTAGGCTGAAAGCAAACTGATGGAAAAGGGATGTGCAAAGGAGGAACTTGTTGCTAATAAAGGGGTTTGTGCTCTTTAATGTGGTGTTTTGAATCATACTTTTTAATCTTTGATGTCTGTGCATTGCCACTGGACAAGGGAGAAATATCTCCTTTCAGGAAAAACAAATCACCTCCCAGATTAATCTGAATCCTCACTCCAGACAATGTTTAGATGACTTGACTTTAGTTTTGCCATGAAATACTCAATGTAATAAAAAAAATAAATGTGACTTTGCTGAAATCTGGCTGATATTCTTTTGTAAACAGCAAATTCCCTTCCTCATAAAAGGCAGTGACGGAGAATTCCATCTGCATCAGTCGCCAGCCCCCTGAGACACAGCAGAAGGTCAGACTGGACAAGATCATGGCCCCTGAGCCAAAATGATGCTCATTATCAGGAAAACAAATATTTCCCTGCCCAGACAGAGCTGGACAGTCAGGAGTACTGACCTGGGAATGGTTTATTCCACACTTGTCCAGTGCTGAATATTTCAGTGCTGCGAAAAAAAAATGTGTGTATGGCTTTTTCCAACCTCCTTTTCTTACTGTTTTTATTCCCCATCTGAGGAAACTCGTCCAAGAATCAGATAGACAAACATGTTTTGAGGAAGCAGTAAAAAGATGGAGCTGAACAGTGGGTGGCCTCTGATGAGTGGCCCATGTCTGACCTCAGCCACCTTAGGGTGTTTCTGGAAATGATGTCAGGGAGTTGCTCTGAGGGCTGCCTTTGTCCCTGGCCATCCTATTTTATTGCATTTAATGAAAAAAAAGAAAAAAAATCCTGCTTTGGCTTATAGCTACATTCAGATTTTCTTTAAAATGTTGCTACTACATGTGCCTGTTTTTCATGGAGCATCACCGACTCAAAATCAGAGTAAATCCTTGTAAAAGAATTTTGCAAGAAAACTTCAGATCAGTGACCCCAGAATGGTCTCTTTAGTATGGAAAACTAAATTTTTTTTCTAGGAAGTTTAAACAAAAAAAACCAATTAAATTGGGACTTTAATTAATTTTTTGTTCTCCCACATTGTGTCAGAGTTGTTGTCGCTTTGGAATAGCTGAAAATCAACATTCACAGGGGTTGGAATTGTTCTGAACTATTGGTTTATATGATCAGTAGAGACCCAGGGCTCTCTGCAGTGTCACAGCACCATGGCAGTGGCAGGGTAATGTCTGTGCACTGCCCCTTGAAAGGACCTGAGCTCTGCTCCCAGGGCAGTTTGGGCACCTGCCTGAGAGAATTTGATGTTGCCTGAGGTGAATCCTGTCCTAAGAATGGCATCTCTGATGGCTGCTGGTGAGGAAAAGTCACACCAATCGTGGCACCAGGTTCGGAGAAGGGAATGGCTACAAGGGGAAGAAGGAAAAGAGGAAAAGGAGGCAAAGGCTGAGATAAAAAAGAGATAAGTTCTGGTAAATTCAGTGAGAAACAAAGTTATTCTCAAACAAGGCAGCTTTTGTCTAAAGGCGTTGTGGATGTGCTGCAGTTCTGGAGCATTACAAGCTCGGTGCAGCAAGAGGTGATTTGGGGTGGTTTGTTCTCATCTGAGGGTTCTGGGAGAGCAGCAAATCTTTCATTATAGTCAGGAGCGATTTCTGGGCTGCAGTGGCCAAAGACTGGCAGAGCTTCAGCAAACTCTTTGTAAGGAGGTTCAGGAAAAGGTCAGGCCCAGGGCTGATCACTGAGCCCTTCCCAGCCCTGTCAGCATTCTGGAGAGAGCAGCTGAAGTGCTCCAGGGGTCAGGTGAAGCCTACAGGCAGCCAAGATACACACCACATTGCCCAATTCCAATTTTGGGGGTTTTTTTGTCTTCCAAAACATTGATTCAGATCCTCCCCAAGCACTCGTGTCCCACAGGCAGGGCAAGGCTGAAGCACATGGACTGAGTGTTAGTCAGCACTGGCCCCAAACAGAAAATGGAAAAAAAGAACATCATGAAAAGGTCTCTGATGCAGTTGGTTTTGTAACAGGATTTAGTGGAGAGGGAGGAGGGAGAAGAGGCATTTCTCAATCCCCAAATAGCTGAGTTTTCTTTCACACAAGGCTGGAGCTCTGGCGAGCTCTTCCCCTTTCTCGTGTGCTGCTGTTTCTGTTGAAGCAGCACTGGGCATTACCTCACCTTCAGGAGCTGATGCTGCTGGATGATGGGCACAGAGTATCCAGGGCAATTGCACATCCTGGGCTCAGGGTGTACAGACAAACCTTGGGCTAGAGCTTCCTTTGGTGGGTTTCCATGGTGTAATTACACACCCTGGGCTCAGGGTGTACAGACAAACCTGGGGCTNAACCCAGGGTGTACAGACAAACCTGGGGCTAGAGCTGCCTTTGGGGGGTTTCCATGGTGTAATTACATATTCTGAGCTCAGGGTGTACAGACAAACGTGGGGCTAGAGCTGCCTTTGGGGGGTTTCCATGGTGTAATTACATATTCTGAGCTCAGGGTGTACAGACAAACGTGGGGCTAGAGCTGCCTTTGGTGGGTTTCCATGGTGTAATTACATATTCTGAGCTCAGGGTGTACAAACCTGGGGCTGAAGCTGCCTTTGGTGGGTTTCCATGGTGTAATTACACATTCTGAGCTCAGGGTGTACAGACAAACCTGGGGAGAGAGCTGCCTTTGGTGGGTTTCTATGGCGTAATTACACATCCTGGACTCAGGGTGTACAGACAAACCTGGGGCTGAAGCTGCCTTTGGTGGGTTTCCATGGTGTAACAGCACTGCCAAAGCCCCCTCCTGACTATCAAGCAGGATCCTGGAGAATTTGGTGACTGGTGGAAGCAGGGAGGTGCTGCTTCTGAGCTCTGCTGTTCCATGTTTGCTTTGGATCCCAGCACTCAGCAAATGCTGATCTCACCCATAAATTTTGGCAGTTGGCACTTGCTGCTCTGGTTTTCCTCTGAAGACTTTGTGAGATGCAAGACACACACTTCAAATTAAAAATTGGGAGTTTAATGTGGATATTTTTATCAAAACAAACCAAGTAAGATCTTTGTAATACACAGTAGTGCTTAATTTCTTTCTAAAACTAATTAAAGTTTTGGCTTCCACTAGTAACAGAAATGTTTGGACAGTTTTAACCCCAATGACTCCATTCATCCCTCATTTATTATTCCAACAAAATAACAGTTTGAAAGGAAAAACAAACTAGAAATCATTGATGCCAGAGATGCCAGGAAACGGGATATAAAATTGAATCTAGCCCACGTGGATGTGGGATGTGTGCTACCACCACGAAAGCCAAGCAATGTCAACCCCTGCAGCTGGGTGGATTTCCATCTCTGAAGGATGCTGTGATCATTTCTGCAGTGCAGTCTCCAGCAATCTCTGGTTTGCTTTTGCAGGACCTCTGTGAAGATCCCCACCTGCTCGTGGATGGAATGAGCTCCCACGATTTCCACCAGGGCAAGCTGGGGAACTGCTGGTTTGTGGCTGCCTGCTCCTGCCTGGCTCTGAGGAAAAGCCTCTGGCAGCAGGTGGGTGATTGCTCTGTGTGGTGCAGGAAATAAATAAAGCTCATAAACGAAGATAACCTTGGTTGTTCCCCTGCCTATCAGCCAGGGCTTTTCTTCCTAGGGGTGAATTTTGGTGCATTCAAATCTTCCCTTTCTTTAACATGTTCCAGGGCAGTCTGCTCTGGAAATAAACATCAGCACAGTGCACTCACTGAGCTGCTTCCCCTTCCGTGGTTCCTCAGGTGATTCCAGACTTTAAGGAGCAGGAATGGGACCCCAAAAACCCAAGGAAATACGCTGGGATTTTCCGTTTCCGCTTCTGGCGCTTTGGAGCGTGGACAGAGGTGGTGGTTGATGATCTGCTGCCAACAGAGCATGGGGAGCTGATCTACTGCCGTTCCAACGTCAGGAATGAGTTCTGGAGCGCTTTGCTGGAGAAAGCTTATGCTAAGTATGAGCTGCTTCCTTGTCCTTGTAGTTCCCAGTGTTGTCCCTTTGTCTGTTTTGTCTTTCAGTTCTATCAGATTTTCCATAGGTTTTCATTTTGCTGCTGATAGAGAACCTAAAAAAGACTGAAAGTTTCTTCTTTAATCTCTGTTAAGGATGTAAATAACAAATTTAGGAGTGCAATGCAGTCTACTTCAGCAGCCCAAATCCCTAAGGATCCTTAGAAACCAGGGATGATTTCTCTGCAGTCTGCTCAGGCTTTTTTGTTCTGTTTTTTTCCTTGGGGAGACACAAACATATCTCCTACATTAAAGCCAAATCAGAGCACTTATTCCAGCCCCCTGTATTTTGAGAATGTTCTGTGTTTCCTCCAGGCTGGCTGGATCCTACCAAGCCCTGGATGGAGGCTCTGCTACAGAAGCCCTGGTGGATTTCACTGGAGCAGTGGCAGATTCCATAAGTTTGGCAGAGGGCAAATATGGTGAGGTTATTTCTGAGCAGATGAAGCTGTTTGAAGACTTGATGAAAGTGCATAAAAGAGGAGGGTTCATCAGCTGCTTCATTTCGGTGAGTACTGAGAGCTGGGTTTTAAGTGTTTATTTCAATGAAAATATTCTGGAAGAAGTACCATCATCAGGATATTGAGTATGTCCTTCCTTTGTATGTTTGGAAAAGCTTTGTGTGGAGAAATCTAGCAAAACTGCTTCCAGCTCCAATCACAACTTGTGCTGCCACTTCACTGTGTCTGAATTTTTTTTTTCTGAATAGTCACAGTTGTGAATTGACCTGAGGTAAATCCACCCTATTTTACAGAGCAGATAGCAGCATTCAATTGCTTTATTTCTTAGAGAAATCTCTTTAGAGAAAACAATTCTGGCATGGAGCTGCTGAGACTTCTTGACTTTGGGGGGGGTTGTGCCAGTTCAGCCAGCATAACTGTGGAGCTGAGCTGAAAGGCTGAGCTCACCTGGTTATTCAGGTAATGCTGTTTCATATAGAATATATTGAATGTATTGAATATACTGAACATATTGAATATACTGAAAATCTTGAATATACTGAATATATTGAANAGAATATATTGAATGTATTGAATATACTGAACATATTGAATATACTGAATGTATTGAATATATTGAATATACTGAATATATTGAACATATTGAATATACTGAATATATTGAATATATTGAATATATTGACTATATTGAAAATATTGAACATACTGAATATATTGACTATACTGAACATATTGAACATATTGAATATATTGAATATACTGAATTTATTGAACATATTGAACATATTGAATANAATATTGAACATACTGAATATATTGACTATACTGAACATATTGAACATATTGAATAATCTCCCCACTGGAATGAAGGTGCAGAACCTGCCTGTGCTGGCTCATGCAAGGCTCAGGTAACTCAGTGCCCACATTTAGGAGGCCATGGCCCTGAAATTCCTGTAGTCAGTAGAAAGGGGATGGTTTCTGAGGAAGATTTACCTCTCTGCAGTCCTGTGCTAGAAGATGGATGAACAACAGCTCCCAAGGGATTCTTTGTGCTTCACAAACCACCTGTGACCCAGCCCCTGAGTACAGGAAGCAAACCACTGACAACTGGGCTGAATTCCCCTTCTAAATTATCCTCACCTTGTCCAAAGCTGTTATCACACATGAAGGGCTAACCAGCTGCAATGGCACCTGAATGTTTCCTAAAAGATTGCTTTTAGATGATGTTTTAAATCATTTATCGTGAGCCATTAATCCAGCAGCCCACAGAAAAGGGATAATTTTCTAGGAATTGCAGGGTTGGCATCTCAGTGCACTTCAGCATCTTCCTCCCATGGCCCCTGCCTCAGTTTCACCTTTGCTAAGGCTGATTTAGTTAAATCATCTAAACATTTCGCTTTAATTTCCCTCTCTGTGAATGAAGAGGATTCATTCAGAAATTCTTGTGAGCATGAGGAGAGTTGTGGAATTGTCAAGAACAACAGAAAATCAGGTGGTTTTGGGGATTCCTGAGAATGTCACCTGTTTATCTGGCCCTGGGCATGCAGCAGGGAACACCTGGCACCTTCTGGGACACAAACTTTAACCTGAGAAGGAAACAGCTCAGAAACAAAAGCTTCAAAGTCTTTGGGTTTGGTTTTTGGGTTTGTTTTTTTTTTTGGTGTTTTTGTGGGTTTTTTCGTGTTTTTTTTTTTGTTGGTGGTGGTGGTGGTGGTGGTGGTGGTGGTGGTGGTGGTGGTGGTGGTGGTGGTGGTGGTGGTGGTGGTGGTGGTGGTGGTGGTGGTGGTGGTGGTGGTGGTGGTGGTGGTGGTGGTGGTGGTGGTGGTGGTGGTGGTGGTGGTGGTGGTGGTGGTGGTGTTGGTTTGCTTTGCTTTGGGGTTTTTTGGTTTGGTTTTGTTTTTTGGGTTTTGGGTTTTTTTGTTTGTTTGTTTTGGGGTTTTTTTTTTGGTAAGGCCTGAATTTTTAATTTGAAAGAATTCCATCAGATTTGCTCAGACCAGGCTGGCAGAGCAGAGTGCCTGGTGTGAATTGTTACTGCAAACATTGATTCTGGTATGACAGGTTGCTCCCAAATGCTAGAGCAGTTCTGTTCCTTAACAAGAATTTGGTGAGATGATTGACTCAGTATAGAGGGCTGTGTTTTAAAAAGCAATTAATTAGGCAGTTGTAATGCTTTCACTGATTCCTGGCATTATGTTTCTGCTTTCCAAATTAGACACAAATGGTTCTAAACATTGATTACAGAGAGGCCATTCCTAGGTTTGCCTGCATTTGTCACTTTTTGATGTGTTATACACACAGTGGAGCTGGCTAGATGTAGAATATTTAATACTCAAGTGGCCTCATTGCTGCCTTACAAACATATCACCATTTTCCTGGGATTACAGAATGGCCCTGAGCATCACCATTTGGGAATCTGAACAGACAGGAGATGTTTAAACATCTCATTTGAATAAAGAAATAAATAAGCATCTTCAGAACGAGGTGGGAAAAGCCAGCAGTGAGAAAAGCCTGGGGGGTGTTGGAGGCAGCAGCAGAAGTTACAGACTCCCGTGGTGTCAAGGACTCCTTGTTCGCTTTTAGCTGTGAAAAACTCGAGTGGAGGTGTTGGAATGCAGGGAGCCGGGAGCAGGGAATGCCAGCCAGCCTGCGGGAGCACTGGAGCTGATTCTTTGGGAGCTCCTGTCAGCCAGAGGCACAGAGGGCTTGGTGAGACTCTCACAGTTGCCAGACCATCTGTCAGTAACAATTTGATTGGAATTTCTCCTTCCCCCATTTATTTCTTTCTTCTTTTTTTATGTGATTTTTTTACCTTTGGGGACTGAGCACTGTTGTATCAGTGCAACATTTGCCTGAGGACAAGGACCTTGTCTGTTTAGACCAGTTAAATTTTGAAATGGGTAAAAATATCTGAGGAAGCACTATGTGCATTCCATAACTGCGATAAGTCCCTATTCACATTTAAATATTCATATATTTATCCTAATATATTAATGTGTAATGATAAATTATATATTTCCATTTAAATATTTGCATTAATAACACCAAATAGATTAGCATATTATATTTATCTTTACATTTATCTTTATATTTATGTTTATGTTTATATTTATATTTATATTTATAGTAATTTGTTTTAATTTTATTAATTGATATATATTTATATTTATTTATATTTGTAATACTGAGGCCATACCTCTTGCTCTCTCCTCCACAGCCAAGGCTTGACTGAGTGTTAATTAGGTAATTACAAGTTTACACACAAGGATCTGCACTGAGTCAAGTCTTCATTCCTTGATGTCCAGGGAATGAGTGTTTCCAGACCCTGTGGGTGATAGATGAGAGAGACTCAAGGGTGGGTTCAGTGAGAGTGTGGAGAATTTGGACCCAGGACCATCAAAACCACCCCAACATCTTTGTAGGGTGCTGCTTTTCTGGGTTTAGATCGGGAGATTTGGATGCATTAAATGAAATTGTGCTCTTTTTCAGAGCTTGACTACTTTTATGTATTCTTAGATCAGCATCTGATCAGGCCTGTCATCAAACAGGAGAGTTTAGGGTGAGTTTAGGGACAGTTTAGGGTTAGTTTAGGGACAGTTTGGGGTTAATTTAGGGACAGTTTAGGGACAGCCTGATCACTGCTGGACACTGGGATTCTCATGTGGAGTTTATGATGAGCAAAGCCAGTTCCTAAATCACCCAACAGATCTTCCCTTCATCCTGCCAGGAGTGAGTGAGGTGCAGGACAAGCTTCACAAATGGTTTGGAAGGTTTTTTTCACTTGTGCCTGTGCTCTCCCATTTTTGCCCACTGGTTATGATTCTCTCCTGGATATCAAATTTATTCCAACAGAAGAACAACCATTGGATTCACCAACTAAACCCATGAGTGTCCAGGTGAGGACACCCCCAGACAGTCTGGGCACAGTCATCAGTGTCCAGCAGAGCCATTTGGGAGAGATGACAAGATTTTGGCAGGGCTGGCGAAGATTTTCCATCAGCCCTGCCAGAGTCTCTAACTCTGAGGCCAGGAGGAGACAGACTGGCTGCAGGGCCAGGGTTCCCCTGTGCTCTGGGATAGTCTGGCACTGGAATTGTCTGGCACTAACAACATCAGAAGAAGTGTGAGTCCTCATTCTGATTCCCAGTGCTGTTATTTTTCCTGTGTAGTCAAATCACTCACAAAGAGAATGAAAACTAAATTTTTCTTGTCCTTCCCCTTGAACTGGGAGCCATCAGGTCCCTCAGAGAGGTGAGTTCTCTTGGTGTAATTGTCGTTCTTGGTGCCCAAGGAGTCCCCTGGGCGCCCCAGTGAAGCAGAGACAGAGATGGGGCTCATCGTGGGCCATGCCTACTCCGTGACTGCCATCACGAAGCTGCGCCTCGGGGAGAGGCTCCTGCTCTCCTTCAAGGCTGAAAAGCTCTTCATGATCAGGCTGAGGAACCCCTGGGGGAAAAAAGAATGGCACGGTGCTTGGAGTGACAGGTAAGAGCTACAAACCTGTGCTGGAGGTTTGTGCATGAACGGGATGGAGCCACTGCTCCTCTTGATGTTCCTCGAGCTTTTATTGCAGCATCAGCCTCATAACAGGGTTTGAGACAATTCAAAGGTGGCAACAGCTCACATCTGCCAGCAGCAGCCAAAGATCTCTTTGTTACAGGGCATTTTAAAGGTTTTCCAGCCAGTAGCAGATTGCTAAAGCTCACAGACAATTGTTCTGGCCAGTCACTGCAAGCACAGGTACACCTGCTAAAAACAATGCTTGTTTGTATGCTTGCTATTAACAATATAAAATACTCCATTATAAACTTAAAACTTTCTACTATCTTGCTAAGCATATTTTTCTGCAGTCTTAAGGTCTATCCTAGCCAAGCCTAAAACTCAAATTATTGTTTCATGTCCTTTCTTGCTGTACTGTTGTAACTTTTCCTACTTTCAAGCTTTGTAGCTGCAGCTAATTCTAAATTCTCTTGCTCTCTGTGTATCTGGGGCCTGATTTCACAGCTTTCTGAAAGCTTTCTTACCTTTAATATTTCCCACACAACCCCAGTGTCCGGGGCCAGTGGAATTTGTGGTTAAACACTGCTGAGGCACACCCGTACTGGGAGATGGCTGAACCTCTGTGCCAGCTCTGCCCATTTTCCTCTGAGAAAACCAGCATGTCCTGGAGGAGTTTATGGCTCCCTGGACCTCATTTAGTGTTTGCATCACTCTTCTGGCACACTGGGAGATGGGAAGGAAAACAGTTCATGAGTTAAGAGCACGAGGCTCGTTCCCAGCTTCACCACTGAGCGTGGCTGTGGCTCAGTTTCTCATCTGTCATTTCCAGCTGCTGGGGATGGCAAAAGCCTTGCAGATCATTTAAGTGACGGGTGAAAAATGCTGTAAAAGTGCCATTTTTGTGGTTTGTTTCTAATGAACTTTCTAATGAATTTTCATGTGGGCCGTGGGCTTAGCAGGTACCTGCACAGCAAGAGAAATGATTGCTGGAGGGGATGTCTCCCATCATGGGTGATTTATACATGAAAAATATGTGACAGTTCAGCACTGGGCTCATTTAGAATTTAACAATGCAGTGTTCTTAACAGCAACATATTAATTTCTTATAATCCGTGCTTTAGCCAGCAAAAATCTACTACTTTCAGACAGATTGGTCTGGGTGAAATGCAGAGAATGCACAAAAGAGCTGCTGTGTCTTGTTTAACTGAAGCCCTCAGGGTTCTCCAGTGGCACAGCTGCCACTCACACCAGCACTGAGGACTCTGACCCTGGCCCATGGCTTTTGGTCTAACAGAATTTAATTGACAATTCCCAACTAGGTTAGGAAAATGTCTGTTAGGGTGAGCAGCCTCCCTTCCCTCCTCCCAGCCA
>VWYP01032148.1:12918-42501 GCA_013400435.1 Pycnonotus jocosus
TCTTGAGACTTCTTTCTGCTTGCTAAAAACATCTTCTTTGTTTGTGGTCAACATATTCTTTGCTTTAGCCATAAAACCTCCTTCAAACTCGACTTAACCTTCTTAATTGTCCAGTAACAACTGGCTCAGCAATCTTTAATTTAGACACCTTTTATTCTTCTATATCAAGACTCGCTTCTATCTCTCTTCCACTTTCAGGCTCTACATTCAGAGAACCTTCTGCTAAACCTACACAGCTGTGAAACTCTCCTGTTAAACTTTCATCCTTCTCCAGCAGAGGAGCAGGGAGGAGTTGTGGCTCTGTTTGTCTGGTGTAACCAACCAGGGATGGGATGGGTTCCCATCTGCTTTGGGTTCCAGCTGCTGGAATTTCGGGTCTGTGCACTGCAATGCCCCTCTACAAACAGGACACTGTGCTCAGGCTCCAGCAGTTTCTTCTCAAAGCCCCCCGGGGAAATCTCAGCCCTCAGGGCTGTTTCATTAAGGTGATTAAAAGACAAAGAGAATACTCCGGTCTAAGTGAAGCGTTCAATGCTCTCCTGAGGAGGAAAACCAGGTTTCATTGGAGGGGCCTTCAGGGAATGGAGTCAATCTCCTGTGACCTTGGAAAGCAGCTGTTTAAGTGTTTAAGAGTCCTAATGGAGGGTGTGACAAAGGAAATCAATAAAGTTCTGCTCTAGCTGAGCCTATTTCCTATTCATCTCGTTCTTTTTTAGTAGCTTTCAAATCAATTAATGTTTTAAAGCTCCTCCTGAAAGCCTCACACTTTCATCAATATCATCTGCCCTTTCAGTACTCTAATATTCCTTTTTAAACCATGGACCAAGAGAGATCTTTGCTTCAATTTTTTTTCCAGGCGAGAGTTTTTATTTAAAGTTGTTAATCTTCTTTATTGATTTGATTTTTTAAAAAATTATTTCCTTTTAGTTCTGAAGAGTGGAAGAAAGTCAGCGATTCTGAGCGCAAGAATTTGGGGCTCACTGTGGAGAATGATGGAGAGTTCTGGTGAGTGGGAGTGATGTGAAGGATTTGGACTGGCTGCACTGAGTAGCTGTCATTAATCTGCCACTTAACAGCTCCAAAAACAGATGGATAAAGTTATCCCAAGGTCTGTTTTGTTCAAACTCCCAAGGGATGAGAGGGAAGAAGAACAAAAATGGATTTTAAACTAGTAGAATGAAATTAGTAGCTCTCAGAATCTATTGTCTATATTTAGGATAATCTCTCAGAAACCAGGAGAATGCTGGTTTACATGACACAATACTCAATATTGATCTCTGTTTAGAGCAGTTACATTTTGAAATGGATAAAAATATCTGAGGAAGCACCATGTGCATTTCACACCCTGCTTGCTGACTGCTGTGCCTGTCTGTAGGGCAGCCATGGCTGAGGCATCTGAAAATAGAGTTACATCCAGTGAATTTTGATGTTTGTTGGTGTTTTCCAGCACGGGAAGGAGAAGTGTTCGTTCCCTATACAATGTCTAGAGCTCTATTAATTTTGACCTTGCTTAAAGCTCAGACCCTCAGCCCAGCAGGTCCTTCAGGAGATGATCAGCCTTGGCTCAGAGTGAAAAGGATCCTGTTGGCTTTGTCAGGGCTGGCAGCTGCAGGGTTTGGCTCTGGGCCATGAAAAAGGCAGGCCATGATGGTAATTCAAAGAGCCAAGCTGTTTTCTCTGCAGTCCAGCCCGTTCCTTTAGCAGGCACGGGTGAGATGGGGTTAAATAAAAGCTCTGTGCAGAGTGCAGAGGGTTGAGCCATGCTCAGGGACAGATGTGACAATAAAGGCTGTAATAATGAGAGTGAATCCTGCTTTAATTGCAGGTGATCTCTTTGGCCTTTGTAAAATGTCTTATCAAACCCAGCCTGGGAGGTTCAACCAGTCCTTTGGGCTTAGGAAATGCCAGAGAGCAGATCCTGATCTGGCCAAACACGCTGAGTGAAGCTGCTCTGAATTAAGCTCTAAACCCCTGTGATTGTGGCTTCACCAGTATTTCCACATGGAAAGCTTTCCAGTGAATCAGTTTGTCCCCTGGACAGCTGAGCAATGCCTCCTCTTCAAATTTCCACAAGATTTTGTGTTTTGTTTTGGCTCTTTGCGTGAATGTCAGTGTTTATTTTTAAACAATCCGTTACTTCCCTGGTGTTCCGTGGAGCAGGATGACGTTTGAGGACTGGTGTAAGAATTTCACGGATGTGGACATCTGCAGGACCGTGAACACCTCCTACTTCAGCCTCCACAAGACCTGGGAGAAGGAAATGATGTCTGGGGCTTGGACAAAGCATCCAGAGCCCCTGCTGAACCGAGCTGGGGGCTGCTTTGATAACAGAGAGACCTTCCTGCAGAACCCCCAGGTGGGAATCCCTGGGTTTTGTGGGGTATTTGATAACAGAGAGACCTTCCTGCAGAACCCCCAGGTGGGAATCCCTGGGTTTTGTGGGGTATTTGATAACAGAGAGACCTTCCTGAAGATCCCCCACAGCTGCTCTGTGCACCCTGTGCCAGGGGCTGCCCACCCTCCCAGGAAGGATTTTTTTCCTAACACACAATCTAACCCTACCTTGCTTCACCTTGAGGTCATTCCCCTGTGTCCTCTCACTAAGATTACCAATTATCAATACCTTTTGTTTACCTGAATGCTTTTGATTTTAAGATCCTTATTCTTTAGCACTGATTTTCCAGCTGGGAATGTCTGTTACATGGAGAACTCTCCTTCCTCCCTGGGATGTATTTCCATTTCCCTCCTTTGTGTGCCCATATTGCCTTGGTGATGGCTTTACCCTCAGCCTCCTGAGGCAATTCCAGCAGCTTTTCTCTCTCCTCTCTCCTCCCAGTTCCTCTTTGATGTCAAGAAGGCCGAGGACAAGGTGTTGGTGTCCTTACAGCAGGAGGATCGGCGCAAGTACAAGAAAGAAGGGAAGGGAGACAACATCACAATTGGCTTTGAAATATTCAAGGTAGGCAGGGTTTGTTCAGTCCTGCTTCACCCTGACACTGAGATTTTGGCAGATACAACCAGGATTATCCCAGGGTCTGGCTCAAACTTTGTGTGGGCACTGCACTCAGGCCATGGGAACTCAACTGAGTTTAGTTCAGCTCCAACTCTATTTGCATAGATCTCATTTATTTGAAATAAATTAATTTTTGCCCCTTGCACAAGAATTTAAGTGCTTTTCTTACCCCCAAAGTTTCTAGAGAAAAGCAAAATTATATTAATGCTTAAAACATGGAGGGTTTTTTCTCCTTCTTCTGCCTCCATTTCATCAGCAAATACAGCCAGGTGAATGAAGTTGAAAACTCTGCAGTATTTCTGTTGTCACTTAGGAAAAAAAAGTGTTTTCAAAAACTGGACTAGAGAGCAGGAAATGAATATATGGGAAAAGGAATCCCAAAAGGTAATTTAATTGTACTCTCAAGGTAAATTGAGTAACACAGAAACACACAAACTCAGAGAAACAAAGAAACAGCCATTTTTCTGCTCTTCTACTGAAGATTTGGGTAATCTTGTCATCTGTTGCTACAGCTCCTGGGCCTACATTAAATCTATGACCCTACCCTAAGAAAAGACAATTTTTAATGGTTGGTTAGATCTGCTGATGTCTGCACCACAGCTCCTCATTTTTCAATCACCTGTCAACCACAGACATTGAAAAGTGTCCTTGCAGAAAGCAGAATAATTTCCCTTGCTCACTCCTGTAATTTGGAAAGGCTTGAAAAAGAAAATCACACCTTTCTAGAAGTTTCAGCACTCTATTTTTATTTCTGATCAATAATTTTTTCTATTTTAGATATTTTCTAACACACTGAGCTCATTGGCAGGACTGAAGGCCTTGGGAAGGGAGCTGCCAGAAAAGAAAGAAGGGCTGCCTTTGCCCCAAGAGCTGCTGGAGAGAGAGGTTTAGATTTAAACTCTGCTCTGGCAAATACCAGGCCTCTGGAGAGGATGATAAGAGTTAAGCACAACTTCAAGGCTTAGAACAAAACACGAATGGGTATTCTGTGGCTTTGGAAAGGGCAAAGGGAATCCAGCTGTGTACATCTGGATTGGGAGCCTGCTGGGAAAGGCTTAGAGCAAGGAGGCAGAGGGATCTCAGCCCTGCCTGAGCTGGTGCAGTCCTTGGGCTGTGTGTCCATCTCTGCAAGTGTTCCAAGCCCTTCAGCAGCATCACATCATCCCTTTCAGTGGGTTCCTGTCTTTGCCAGCCCCAAACTTTCACCTGCCACAGCTTAACTGGGTGAGAAAACCCTTTCCAAATGATTTGCCTTCATTGCACGTGTGGTTTTACAGCTGTGAGAAGCTGTGTGATGCTCGGGGAGAACCCTGTCTGCTATCCCTGCTGCCATTAACCCCTGTCCTGCTGCAGGTGGAGGACAACAGGAGGTACAGGCTGCACAAGCTCACGGTGCAGGAGAGGGTGGCCACATCTCCCTACTCCAACACACGCAGCGTGTTCCTGAGGAGAACCCTGCAGCGCGGCCGCTACGTCCTCATCCCCACCACCTTCATCCCGGGGGTGCCCACAGCTTTCATCCTCAGGCTCTACACAGATGTGCCCTCCAAACTCAGGTGGGTGCCACTCACAGCTGCAGGAGATCCTCCTGGGCCCACGGGCTGCTGCTCCGTGGAAGGGGTGGCCAGGTTGTCCTCCAACACCCCAGATGTTGGCTCATGTGGCTCCAGAACTGGGCCCTGGAGACATCAGGGAATCTCCAGGTTTGTGCATGGTCAGTTTATTGTTTATTAACTAAACATGGTTGTGGACATGATTTTCTAAGAGACTTTTGCCTGCTAAGCAGTTGCTGATTTTTCCCAAGAGAAAAGCCATCAACAACTGATCTCTCAAAACAAATCCAGCAAACAACCAGCAGTTTCTCCAAACAACCTTCTGCAGGTGGTGTTTTGCCATTTCTTTAGTGTAACCAATGGGACTGGGGAGGTGTCGTTCCTATTCACCAACCCTGTTAGTCTGGATCAGAACACCTGATAAAAGGTTTCAGGAATTAGACAATAAAACCTTCTGATTCTCTTCTGCCTGCTGGCTGGAGTCAAGCATCTTTATTTCGTGTCCTGTTGTGACACGCAGTCAATGTTTAGTTAGGGATCTCTTGGATGATTCATTTTGAGTCTTTTGGCTTTTTTAGTTCAGTTCTTGTAGTGGCCTCCAGTTCTAGGTCAGGACATGGAGCACTGGTGCTTGTTTCTGTGACCATCTCCTCTGAGAGCAGTGGTTGCTGCAAGAGCAGAACCAGTGCTTCATGAATCAGGCCCACTGCATTTATTTCTTGATTTGATAGTATTTTCCGTGATTTAAAATTGGTATTTTTTTCTCACCGCTTTTTCTTCCACGCAAAAGATAACACAAATTTGTTTTGCTCTATTTTTGTTTCTTACATCTGTCGTTTCTGCACCGCAGAATTCAAAAACAGCAGATGAGGAAGAACTACAAATCTCATGTTCTAAAAACGCCAGATTTCCACAACCATTGATTGTCTGCTCGCCATTTTTTGCTTAGGTTGCTTTTTCCATGATTTTTTTCAGGGAGCTGAAGGCAGACAGGCCTAAAATGACCTGTTGGAGTCTTCTTTGTGGCTACCCACGCAGGGTCATCCAAATCAAAGTGCACTCTGCAGAAGGTTTGCAGAAACAAGACAGCTCAGGAGGTAAGTGGAGAGTCTGGAAGAGTGGAACTGGCTTTTCAGTCCTCTAAAGATGATTTGGGTTGATATGTAAGCGATCAGAAATTATCCAGACAGAGGATTTATGGGATTTGTTTTTCTGTCCTGTTGGAAAACCTGCTCCAGTGGAGAAATCAGATGAATGTGGGGATGCACAACAGCAAGTTATAGGTGGGTGCATAACCAGGAGTAGCCAGACCCTCCTGACAAGCTGATTGTGGGGATTAGTGAGGTTCTTCTGTCAAGGTTGTGTATTTTCTAAATGGAAAATACCAGGAGGCAGCTGAATGGCACAGACTCATGTAGTGTGTTACATTTACCTCATTAGAGCACCTCAGAGAGGACTTTATGGTTTTCAAACAACGATTTTCAGCTGGGTAAAGTAGAACAGGGGTTAAATGACTGTGTATCTGTCAGAGGAAGTGTCTTGAAGGACAACAAAATGTCTTTATAGCACCTGATGTTGAGTTAATTAGGAAACTTGCCCAGCCTTCATTTGCTTTTTCATTTTCTACCCCTCCTCTGTTATAGTCTTCACTTTTCACAGCTCAGTGCTGCTTGTTATCAAAGCCCTGTTCCTGGCCAGAGAGAATTTATTTAATCTTTATTTAAAATGTTTATTGGAAAGCTCCTCCTTGGTGCTGTCTTTGATCCATTGCCCTGTCTGGACAAAATAATGGATGGTTTGGTGTTGTCAGGAGTAGTGGATGAATGGAACAGCCCAGATTCCATCCTGGATGCTCCTGGTGGAAGTGCCTCTCTCCAAGTCAGTGTGTTCTGAAGTGGATCCAGCTATCTGTGAGCCAAGCACAGAGGCAGGTCTGCAGGATGCTGAGGAAACTATTTGTGCTAGAGGATTTTCTGTCTCTCATTCCCAAATTTTAAAAATTGCTCTCACTCTTGTCCATCAGGCCTTTTCCCCCGAGTTTCTCTTTGAAAACAAATCACCTTTTGCATCTTTAAGTCTTCCTGCTGACACTCCATGTTGGATTTCCATCCTGAATTGTTTTTCACCACTTCTGTTCTAAACTGAGTGTTGAGATCCGTGGTGTGTGGCAGCCCTGGAAGCAGAGGATCTTTAGTGGGAGCTGCCCTGGGAGCAGCCTGAGAAGCAGAGATTCACCTGTGAGAGCCAAAACAAGCTGCTGTGATTGCCAGGGCAGTGCTGGGGGCTCAGCACGGTGTCTGCTGTTTGTCCCAGGCCTTTTCCCAGTGGCTGAGGGGGTCAGAGCCCTCCAGGTTCAGTTCAGAGCAGTAGGGAGGAGTGGGAATGCAGCTGGGAGCAATCTCTCAGCAATGTTTTCCAGAAAGCCTTTTGCTTTGGTACAGCACTGCGGGATGTGGGTGTTAGATCCTCGGTGCAGGTCTCAACAACCCCAAAATTAAGCTTCAGATTACTGAGCACAGATTTCTTTAAGCCTTAGAAATGCCCTTACTGTTCAGGTGTTTCTGGCTTTCACAGATTCCAGCTTTTCCCTTTGCACTGTTCTTTTGTACAACTTCCCAAAGCAGCAGCATGGCCAGGACTGAGGTAAGAGAGCTGTTTTGGGGTTCAGGGCAGAGCTGGAGCCATTTGTGTGCCCCAGAGCTGACCCCAGCCCTCCTTCCCCTGCCAGAGCCCTTTCCTGAGCAGCAGCTCCAGTTTCACTCCCAGCTCAAAGCCAATACCAGGACATTGCTTTTCCAGACCTTTGTGTTTTCCTTTGTCCTGTAAATAAACCAGGCACGGAACTGGGCCATCCATAGCTGAGAACATCTGATCCCCCCTGTGCTCTCCCACTGCTCCCTTTTGCTGTGGAATTGGAGCCAGTTTTCCTAAAACAACTGACCCATCATGGGGTCAGAACATTCTGGAACATCATGGGTGCAGGAACATTTTGTGTCCCCCTTCTACCTCCCTCTGTTTCTCGTGGTCTTGGCTGAGAATTTGAACGTTTCCTTCAAATATTCTTTTTGCTTTTCCTTTCATTTAGCAACCCCCTCATTAACTGCTCCCTCATCCATCCAGCAGATGTGCCTGTCACCTCTTTAGCTCTGTGTCCTTTCCCCATCCTTCCTTACGCTCTTTATCTCTTAATTACTGTTAATGATCGCGTGTTGCTCTGCTCTTTGCCCTCAGACAAAGCTGTTAACACCATTGGGGGTGACAGGCAAGACCCCGTTTCTATCCAGATCCATTTTCCAAATTGCTCTGCAAGGAGGGCAGCTTTTCCACCCTGGTGCCACCCCATGCCCCAGAGCTGAATTCACTGTTCAGTGACACAGAAGGCAATTGCCCATCAGAAAAGCCAAAATCCTGCCAATATCCTGCTACCTGCCATGGAACAGTGAGGGGTTGTCAGGGAAACTCACCCCTGGCAGCTCTGGCCAGGTGTTAGCACAGAGCAACACATGGAAAAATCTCTGTGTGCCTCGTACATGGAAGTGGCTGTGTCTGGTTTGGGTGCAGCTGTTACGTGGTTTGTTCCTGGGAGATGTTGGTACCTGGTCTTGGAGAGAGTCATGTGTTTGAGGGAAATCATCTGGGTATGGTTTGTTAAAAAGCTAAACTTGCCTAAAGCTGTGCTGCCTTCTGGCTGTGGTGGTATTTTCAAGGAGATGGTGAAAAGATGTTTGTTAGAAACTCTCATGAGCCTGGCTTACAGATACCCTGGGTTTATTTCAAATCTGCACCTAAGGAGTTGCAAGGTGTGGAAAAACCAGATATTCTGTCATTAACAACAGAAATGGACAGAGTTGTGTCGAAATACAAAACACGGTATTGCCTTTGTCTAATTAAAAGTTAATCAGAAAGTGGAATGACCCATTCTATTTGAATAGGTTTGGTGTTTCCAAAATGGTTCTTGCTCCTTATTGTAAAGGAAAGAAAATACCAACTTTAATAAGAAATTATAATGCTCAGTGTAAAAACAAAGCATTTCCAGAATGTTGAACAATTGCAGGGGGTCATGTATGAGGGTTAGATTGGATATTAGGGAGAAATTCATCCCTGTGAGGGTGGGCAGGCCCTGGCACAGGGTGCCCAGAGCAGCTGTAGCTGCCCCTGGATCCCTGAAAGTGTCCAAGACCAGGCTGGACAGGACTTGGAGCACCCTGGGACAGTGGGAGGTATCTCTGCCCATGGCAGGGAGTGGAACTGGGTGGGCTTTAAGGTCCCTCCAACCCAACCCATTCCATGATTCTGTGTTTTCACCTGAGCAGGGAGCCATGGCTGTGACGTGCTCTGGTGCCCTGTCCTGTGGTGCTGCCAACACAGGAGGGGATTGTCTCTGCTGGCTTTCTGGGCAGCTCTCATGCCATGCTGTGTGCCCAGAGCTGTGCTGCTGGTTGTGTTCCAGGAGCAGATCCCTACGTGCTCATCAAGTGTGAGAACCAAAGCTGGCACTCCGCGGTGCAGCGCGGCACCACCAGCCCCGTGTTCAACACCCAGGTGATCTTCTACAGCAAGGACATGGACAGCCCTGTCACCATCCAGGTGAGACAGCCACGGGGCAGCTGCTCAGGGCAGGGAGGGCAGCACAGAGCATCCCTGGGCTTCACTGGGCCAACCTTTCCTTTGTGTGGCTGATACCCAGGAGAGAGGAGTGAGAATCTCTGTTCCCCTTGCTGGGCTCTGCCTGGAGCTCTGCTGCTGCTTCTCCTCCACAAACACCAGCTGATGGCACTTAGGGAGCAGAAGGCATGTTTCATTCCAAGGCACGTTCCATTCCAAGGCATGTTCCATTCTATTGCAGGTAGATTTCCAAAGCCTTGAAAGAATTTACAGGCTTCCTTCTGCCCCGTGTGGTACCTGATGAAACAGAGACAAAGAAAAGCCGAGTGTTGTCCAGTCAGGGTTTAAAGCAAAACCAAAGCTAAGGCTGTTGTTAAGAAGTTCTTTTACCCTGAATTCTAGTCCTGTGAGAACTAAACCTCACTGTTTACCTCAGCACTAGCTGGGCAAATAGAGCTTGGTGTTGAGATGATGCAGTCCAGGAAAACTTTGTCTTCAGTCTGGTCCATGGGCCAGGCTCCAAAACTCCAGCACTGAGGAGATGCAGGGGTGAGCACAGGCAGGCAGAGCAGCACAGTCTATTGCAGGTAGATTTTACTGCTGATGAGCTAAAAAAGGTCATTTTTATTCCTCTCCTGGGCAGGCTGTGACCTAGAAAGCAAAAAAAGCTGCGTTTCGCTCCTTATTTGCATCGTCTATGTAAATGAGCATGCAAATCCAGACCCTCCCTGACGCTCTCTAGACAATTAGCTAAATTTAGACGCACAACCCCTCCTCTTTGCTTTTCCAAGGGGTTAACGGGGGGGTGACCCTTCCCCGGCGGAGTGTGACAGCCGGCTTTATTTGTGTCCCCTTCACGGGCAGGTCTGGAACAGCAGCCTCCTCCGTGACGGCTTCCTGGGGCAGGCGGTGCTGGCAGCGTCCCCCGGTGCCCCCGGGCAGCAGCAGAGGCTGCGGCTGCGGGGCAGGGGCGGCGGGGAAGCGGCCGAGCTGCCGGGTCACATCAGCGTCACGGTGCTGTGCAGCGATGACCTCGCCGAGCTCTGAGCCCCGCCGAGCGCAGCCGGAGCTGTCACCGTGCGGGGACTCGGCGGCAGCGCGGGGCGCGCATCAGCATAATCGCTTTAAAGAGGGAGGAAAAGCCCTCCAACTCTTCACGTTGTCGTTGGGAGAGGGGGGGGAAATGCATATTTATACGTATCTACGCTCGTGATGCAGCTCATGCGGTAGGAGAGGGGCCACATGGAGCGCTGGCAGGTTCGTTCAGGAGGGTGTGAGCATCCTCCCAGCAGCATGGTGAGGATGGACGCGGGCGGGAATGGCTGCAGCTCGCTTGGGGACTGGCAAGTACAAGGGGCATTCGTGATTTTTTTTTCTTGTTATTATTTTTTTTTTTACCTCCATAGAAGGATATAAATTTCTTGATGAATTTCACTACAGATTAGGTGTTTCTGTTCCTTGGTGAAAATGGCCCTACTTGAGGAGCTCAATTACAGCTCGTGGGCTTAAGACCAGTCTTGCCAGGACACATTAAAATAGAGGGGCAGATCTTGCAGTGCTTGTTTGAACACCTCGGCTTTGTCCACCCAAAGGCTCTTGGATTGACTTTCTGGTTCTTCTCTTCTCCACCTCCAGCTGGTGTCTCACAGTTTGGTATCTCTGTCCTCACAGTTCAGCTGTGGCTTTGTTCAGAGCACAGATTCAGTAATGGGAGTCTCCTTGCTTTGTTTAAGCCACATAATGCTAAAAATGGACTAACAGCCCTCTTGTTTTGGTAGATGTAGCACCAGCCTGAAGCAGGAGAAAATGAGCTCATGAAAAGGGTGGGTTTGTAAAAGCAGGGTGCTGCTCCCTGGCAGGTGTCAGGTCTCACTCTCAAAATTTTGCAGTCATTTATTGCTGGCACGGCTGATGTTTGATGGGGTTTCACTTGAGTACCACGGGGTGTTATTTCACATTTCCCTCGCAGCAGGGGCCTGGTGCCAGCTCCTCCCTTCCCCTGCAGCCCATGGCAGGGTTCCCTCAGCAGCTGGCTGGGGTGGGCAGTGACCCTGGCACTGCACAGGGCTCCCTGTGCCAGACACCCACAAATGGATTTCACACAGCTGCAGATCCTGGGTGCTAAAGTGGAGCTGAAGGACTGTTCTGCCTTTTTTTACAGCCAGGAAATCGGGATTTCTCTGTGCCTCGTAGCCACTTCAGCCACACTGTGCGATTTTTACAATTTATGAAATGGCCCTTGACAGAGTTAATGTTTTCACAAAAGGTTTTGAAGTCTCCTCAGGGCTCCAAAAAGATCATTGCTGTGGTAGGAAAATGCTTTCTCTGACATGACGGACTGTGGGGCTGTGAATGATGCTGCAGTGCCAGCTTTGCTGCACGTACCAAGGATCTAAATCCAGCTCTTTTCTGACAGTTTGGGCTCAGGCCTTTTGGCACAGCAGAGAATTTGTCAGAGGTGTGAACTACAAACCCCACAAGCAAGTGACATTCTCTGTAAGCTCATGGCTTCAGGGCTGCTTACTCCCAGATATGTTTGTAAACTGAGGACTATCTTTTTAAAGCATAAACCGTCTCATGCAGAGCAGAGCTTGGACGAGGAGAGCTGCAAATGTCAGGGCTGCACTGAGACCTGTTTGCTCTGCTTTTCCTCACACACTGAGGCTGTGGGATCTACTTGCTTCCTGCAGTGTCCCCTATGGGATGGGGCCATTCCCAGAGCTTGGCTTGCCCAAGGATCAGTGTTTAGCCTGAAAAAAGTTCCACTCCCAGATGGCACCAGAGGTTTGTGCCTCCCTGCCCCACAGTTTGGCTGAGAAAGCTCCTGAGGGCACAAAGCCACCTCAGCTCCAAGCTGGAGGGGAGTCCCTTGGCTCTTTCCTTGGAGTCCCACAGTGCCAGCAATGCCAGCACCACCACCCTGTCCCAGCCTCTGTGAAGGGCTGTCCCCAGCAGCAGTGGGACAGAGGGACAGTGACCAGCAGTTCTTGGGCATGCCCAGCCTGGCAGGGTGACTTTCAGGCCTTGGTCACTGTGCCAGCTCCAGACACTCCCCGAGTTTGTCACCGTGGCATGGGGACAGGCACTGCTGGCCAGTGCTGCCCTGAGGACTGGCAGTGCTGGCAGCTGCAGGATGCCTGCACCTCTGCATTGATTATTCTGGGGAACTCTTTGGTTTTCCCATCAGGAAGAGCTGATCCAGCCTGGGAACACAGCTGGATCTGCTGGTTTACAGACGCTTCTGCCAGCCCAGGTGAAGGGCAGGCTGACAGGGGCTTGTGCTGCTGCCTGCTTCTAACATTGTTAGTTAAAATTGTTAATTTTTTTAACAATTAATATCACCATGTGGGAAAATATGTTGGGGTTGGGGTTTTTTTAGGGGGGAGGAAGTGCTGCATGTATGTACACACTCGAGCCACCTCAAAAATGCAGACAGGTGGAAACCAGTGTAAAATGTTTCATCGCAACCTTTTGTAACTTTACAATACGAAGCGACCTAAATAAAATTTTATTTTAAAAAAAATAGACAATTTTAGCGATTTCTGCGCCGGCGGCGGCCGCGAGAGGGCGCTCGGTGTCCACCCACGCAGGTGTGAGCACGGCCAGGTACGGACACCTGCCCGGATAAAAGCGGTGTTTAATTTCTAGAGGATGCCACATATTATCCTATACACGATGTTAGATTCTCTCTATAAACCGAGTAACAGTTCTAGAAGTGCCTCTGAGTGTATAAAATATTATTTTATACATATATATATGCACACACCCTATATATATATATGTATATACAGATATATATTATTTTTATATACATACATATATGTATATTATATACATATATATACACATATATATATTATATATATATCTGAGAGCAGAAGAGTTATGGGGAGGGATAGGGGCCAATATAAGGTACAAAGTAAATGAATGTCCATAACTCTATAACACACTATCTATACATATAATTATTTTAAAACATTATGTATATAGTACTCTAATGATAATAATATATGTTGTATAAATATTTATACATATGTATAAATATGTACATAAATATTATACGTATGTATAAATAAATCTGTATATATAATAGTTACACAGTCTGTTGTGTGTCTATGCACATGTGCACAGCTCCCATTTAGTAATCTATGTTATATACATATCTTTCTCTGTAAACTCTATACATTATATATTTTTTGTGTCAATGTGTTCTGCCAGGTGAAGGGAGGACAGGGAATTCTCTGAACACTCCACAGTCCCAGCTGACTGTGAGTATCCAACAGGATGTTCTGGCTGCCCCATTGTTCACCCATTTTTGGCTGGAAATGCAATTGCATTTTCTTCCTCATCCTGAAGTGCCACAGCTGGGCAAACCCCAGCCCATGGGCATTCCAGAGGCAGCGTGGTCTGGAGTTGATGAATGAAGGATTCTCCATGTCCAAACCACACCAAAACCCCCATAACTGGCACTTTCCACCTTTAAGAAACAACCAACAATTCAGAAGTGAATATAACCATTGGCTGAGAAGGAAGCAAATCTCTCAGAGGATGAGGATTTTATTCCTGGTTTTGCTCTGTGCTGGCACTGTTGGTGTGAAGTGTTTCCATGGCCTGGCAGATTCTCCTGGCTATGTGAATCATTTCAGGCAGGACCGAGAGACTCACGGCTGTTTTCAAAAATGGATGCTGCCCAAAGGGAGGAAAAAAAGAAAGGAACTGTTAATTTCCAAACCCAACTTCTCACAAAAGGAAATAGGATTCCTGTGTTTACCAGAAATACACATAAATAGGACTGAGGGGACCATCTCCACCTCAGTCTCAATATTCAGGGCCTTGCTGTCAGAAGCAAACATGACCCAGTAATCCCATTAATCAATTTATCCAGGTGTCTTCAGCTCACTGGGATTTTGGCCCTGGGAATTCCTCTGGGAATGCCACTTGCTGACTCAGGGCTTTTTTCATTTCAGGAATCTCAAAGGACTCACTCAGGTTCCTTTTTTCTAAACATGAGGGCTACTTTAGTTGTCAGAAAAGACGAGTGCAAACTCTGAAAAGCACCCAGACCGGGGATTAACAGGGGAGGAGGGCAGCTGGTGAGGAGAATCTCCCCTGCAGCCCTTTACCTGCAGGAGCTCCCGTGCTGTCCAGCGGATGCTGGGGTCGGTGTCCAGGCAGGAGTGCAGGAAGGCGTGGAACAGCACTGACATCCTGCTGGGCATCCTCAGAGGGGGGTACCTGTTCCGGGCTATCAGGCGCTGAGCCTGGGGACACAGGAAGCAGGGGACAGCCACTGACCATCTCTGGGGTGACAGCTCCACTGCAGGCCCCTCCTGGCCTTCTGATAGCTCCTGAGGCTTCTCAAGGGGCTGTGATCAACATTGGAGGGTGAGGAAGCCGGGAATTGTCAGCCTCCATGCAGGGATGATGATGGCCCTGAGTGCAGCTCAGCTGGTCAGAGCATGGTGCTGAGAACATCAATCCCCAGATGGGTCATTCACTCAGGAGCTGGATTTGGCAATCCCTGTGGGTTCCTCCCAACTCAGACTATTCTGGGATCTGGAAATAATTCTCTTCATCTGTGTTTGCTGCCTTATGCAGGCAAAGGCAATCCCAAAGTGGTCTTTCAAGAAAAGTCAGGGAACTTTTTCAAAAAGAGTGGGAGACTGAAATCTTCAGAACTGTTGTGTTCCTCAGGAATTAACTGTGCAGCATTTCACTTCGTTTCAGCTATTAGTCATGAGATTTTATCCTGGTATACATTCCTCCACTATACCTTGCTTGTTTGGTTTAATAACTCATCATTTCATTTTAAGGAATTAGGATCTAAAACTGAAAACTTCAAAATATGTTTACTGCAAGTAGCTTTGCTAAAACATACTTTTAAATTTTTTGGGGGTAATACACAATTATGGCATCACTAGAAGCAGTGACCCTCCCTGAAAGGCACTGGTCAGAGTTTGAAAAGTCTTCTGGGCCCCCAGATACACTTGTAATGCTTTTCATAATAATTTTCCAGTTGGAGAAACTTGCTGCTGTCATCCACAGCTCCAGCTCAGAGAGAGATCAAACAGAGCAGGAGGAATTCAAGCAGTGCTGAAGGCAAAAAAAGCACATTTTTGCACTGGCACACATCACTTCTCCTCTGATGAGATGTTCTGCAAGGACACTTCTACAAGTGGGCCTTGGTGGAACTATTTCAGGCTGATTTGAGTGGGATTTTGGTTCCTGGGAGACAAAATATGGCAGAGATTGGTGAGACAGTGGTGTCTGACAGTGTTTGCACCTTACCTGGACAGGGCTTTCTTTAAAGTATGGAGGTTCTCCCTCCAGCATTTCAATGGCCACGATCCCAAGGGCCCAGATGTCCACTTGGGTGTTGTATTCCTTTCTTTTCAGGATTTCTGGTGCTACCCAGTAAGGAGAGCCAAGCACTGTGCACCGTGTGCTCCGCTCCGGGGTCAGCTGAGCACACAGGCCAAAGTCAGCTGAGGTGGAAAACAAAAATACTGTCAAAAACCAGCTTGAACCATGAAACCAAGCACCAGAATTCCCCATTCTACATCTGAGAACATGGGGATGCTGTGCCTGACCAAGGATACCTACTCAGTTTCACAGATCCGTCCATCCCAAGAAGAATATTGTCACTTTTGACATCTCTGTGGATCACATTCCTTGAGTGAAGGAAGTCCAGGGCTTTGAGGCACTGAGACAAAAAAAGCCCATGAGGGTAAAAATTAATTAACCTCATTTCATCACACAAGGAAAGGAAATGGCTCTAAAAGATTGAATTCCTAGGTGAAACACCAATTTTTGATACAGAATGTCCATTCCAAACCCAGCCAGAAAGGCTGCAGTGGCCTTGCTCTCTCCATCCAGGTGACAAAGGAGGGTTTGTCAGAAAGAAAAACATCTCTCCCTCCTTTATGAAGTGGATCAATTTTGTGTGGGAGGCTGCATGACAGAGGTTTTATATTGGCCTCAACAGCAGACTCAGAAGTAGCACATTAGTCACTTTTCAGAAGCAAATACCATTTTGGAGTGCAATGCTCTCCTTTTAAGCTGAGGGCTCAGGCTCTGTTTTAATCTGCTGTTAGTTTAAAATGCTGCCACCAGCATGTTGGCTTTTACAGGCCAAGAATGCAGTTCAAAGAGGCAAAGTTTAGAATGTTAAATAAATTTAAAAAGAGAATACAACGAAAGTGTATAACAGAGTATCAGAAATGCAGCTGTACTGGCAAGAGGCTCACTTAGATGCCCTTTTATTTTACATTTCATAACAGCAGCACTGAAACAAAGCTCTGAACACAAAGTCACTCCTGTCCCACCCAGCCCAAAGCACAGCAGGGTCCCTCACCTCCTTGCTGATGGCAGCTATCATTCTTTCATCTATAAAGACTCGGACCAGAACGCTGGTTAAAGTGCCTCCATCCACATATTCCATCACGAGCCACAGGTCTTCATCCACCAGGTAGCTGAGAGAAGAAAAAAAAAGGCACAGAGATGAATGTGCACAGCTGAATTACCCTGTGGAAAGGACTGCAGGGGAGTTTTGTTTCCAGGTCATTTGGGAATGGAGGCAGAAGGAAATGGAGAGACATTCCTTGTAGCCTACAGAGAATTTGGAATCTGTGCAGTCTAAATGAGAAAGGCAAATCCATGAAAAAGGAGATGCCTTAGATGGCAAATGAGAAAAATGCAGTTTAGTAACAGCAGAGGTCAATCTGGAACCAGGACACTTGCTATCAACTGAGCCATTATCTTATTAATTCCACCATTCACTCCAGGATCAAGGCAATACAACCCCAGAGTTATCCATGGGAGGAGGCTCTGAACCACTGAGGACAGATGTTGGCCAACCATTTGGAAAACACTGCATAAAATACAGTCAGGAACAGGAAAAACTATTTAAAATGACAACACCAGAACCGTTCTGCAAATGAGAATTCAGTGTTCCTGGCTTCCACAGCAATGGAAAATGGTGGGAACAGCCCAAGTGAGGTAATTTCTATGATGGTTTATCAGCATTTATCATTAAGGCATAGAAAAATGTATCAACTTGAAACAAACCAACCCCCAAAACAACACAGAGGTAATGAACTGACAGGCTGTTGTTTTAGTAAGACATGGCACATCCAGGTTTTTGAAAGGGGTTTCCAACTACACAAACCAGAAGAGATTAATGGAGACCCAAGGCCACCTCCTCCCATCCTCTGGAGATGAATGGAGAAATGAGAAAGAGCTCTATGTTCTGCCAGTGCCCAAAGGGTTTTTTAACCTTTGCCTTGCAGTGTGTGAATGAACATTCCCATGACAACACCAGAACCACCCACCTGTCTATATAATTGACAATATTGGGATGCCTGTTCTCCTTCATGACCCGGATCTCATTGACAACGAGCTCCTTTCTGCTCCGTTTGCGGAGAGGCATCTTCTTTAGGGCCACCTGGAATGAGATTGGAGACCATGGGCTGGAGGAGCTCTGCTGCAGCACAGCACAATCACCATGGAGAGAGTGGCTTTGGAATGATGGGGCTGGGCTGTGCCAACTGCCCTGTGACCTTGTGGTCAGACACCAGAGCTCAGGAACTGACAGCTGATTTCTCCGCTTGCTTGGATGCCACTTGCCAGAGACATTTGGCTTTCTAAACTCTGGAAAAATTTCCCTAAACTATCACCCACAGATCTCTGATAACACCCTGCACCCACATTCTGCCCCAATGGCCTCAGTTTATCGCCTCTGTTATTATTCACACGGGTTTTGCGAGCAGGATTTTGTGACTGTGAAAATAGATCAAAACTGCTGGGAATCCTTCAGCAATTCCACAGGGTTTGACCATTACTTCAGCAACTGCTGCTGCTCTTGGTTGCATAACAAAGCAAACACATGTGTACATGATGGACAAAATCCCACCCTAAAAGATCAAAGCAGTTACACACACACACACAAAATTACAACCCCACAATGTTCCTAAGTGTTTGTACTTCGATTTTGCTACTTCATTGAGCATTCTTTACCACAGCTCAGATCAGCAATTATTTTCTGTGTTTCTAAAGAAATAACCCATTCTCTGGCATTTTAAGCCCTAATTATTCTCTGGCATTTTAAGTCTTCTCTGAAAGATACCACTGCCCCTCTTGCATTTCTTTCTGGTACTGAGTAGGAACAAAGTCTGTCCAAAATGTGTTTTGCAGGCTGCCACTGCTCTGTGCTTGAGGAACAGCCTGTGCAGGAAAGCTCTGCTGGGCACCCAAAGCTCCAGCAGAGCTCAGAGCAGAGGGGAAAGCCCTGAAGAGCTGCACAGGGTGCTGGGGGTGTTGGCACTCACCACATCTCCTGTGACTGAGTCGATGGCTTTGTAAACAGTCCCGAAACCCCTGGAAACAAAAGAGCAGTGAAGAAAGGAGAAGCAGTTCAGGTGCTGGGATGAAAGCCAGCCCAGACAGGGACTCTCTGCTGCATGGAGTATTTTAAAACACCTTGGTTCATCTCTTCTTCAAACAGCAGCACAGCAGCCCTGTCTCATGCAGGGTGCACAAGGGAAAACTGAGGCCCAACTTGAAGGAAAAGATCTGCAAAACCTAAGAGCAGGGGGAGGGTGTGCCTACAAAAACTGGAAAATATTTCTTTTTTTTTTTTCCCTCTGAAAAAAACCTCTGGTTTCAGTTGCCAAACTATGTGGTTATAATCTGGATTACCAAATATTTTTTAAAGAAAAATATTTGAAGCAAATGTTATTGAGAACTTTTATCTGACAGCTGTGGGGTGGTAAGGTGCTCTTTTAAGCAATAAGGTTTGAGGAATGGAAGATCTTTCAGGTCCTGCAGGTCTATAAACCAGAGTATCAAATATTTTTTAAAGAAAAATATTTGAAGCAAATGTTATTGAGAACTTTTATCTGAGGTAAGGTGCTCTTTCAGGCAAGGTTTGAGGGATGAGAGATCTTTCAGGTCCTGCTCCTTGTTGCAGGTGAGGCACTGCCAGCATTGAGTTTTCTTTGACAACACCTTCTGACCACAACTATAAATTCTGATCTGTACTGAGATGGGAGGATCTAAACCCAAACTCCAATTTGGAGCTTGCCTGGCTTCACACTGGATATCACAGCAGCAAAATGCCCAGCCTGTGGCTTTGTAGGAGTAACTGGGATTGGACTTACCCTTGGCCAACTTGAACAAACCCAGTGTATCTCGTCTCAGGGTCCCCCTCGTTCACAATGCCCCCTGAAAGAAACCAAGGGCAGGATGCTCACTCCAAACAGACACCACCTTCCAGCAGATGGGAAATGCAGCCCCACTGTCTGGCTGGGAGCCTTCTGTGGGCAAGACAGGCAGCTCCAAAGCACAGATGGTTCCACAGATTTTCTGATTTTCTACAGGGCTTTGAAGAGTTACCTTGACAGGAAACAAAGCACCTGGAGAAATATCCACAGGGGAGAGAAATTGGAAAAGACCAGGTACCAAAGCAAGAGTTTGTCTTCTACAAACATTTAGGAGAGCTGGAACAATGCAGCCTTTATTTTCCTGGGAATAAACACTTTGCGTGACTCAACAAAAGGTTAAATATTTCTGAAGATTAAATGCACCTTGGGTTCTGGGATTAATTTTTAAGAAATGGTGCAAAGTGTTTCCAGGAGAGGAGGGGATCTTCCCAACTTTCAGCAGTTTGCCAAAAGGTTGTCTTTGTGATTTTAAAGAATCATGTTTAGCATCTGATGTTATAATCAATAATGATGGGGCTTTAGGATCCAGGACCCTCATCATGGATTACCAGGTTAAATTCTGATGATAACCTTGCCTGTGCCATTGGAAGGACCACATTGCTTCTCTTCACTCTAATAGATTGCTGTGAAGTGGTTTTGTTCTTGTCAGGGAACTAAAGAGAATTTAGGAAGCCAAATATTCTGCTTGATTTGGCCATCAGCACTCAGGAGTTCAGCAGTTCCTTCACTAGGTCAAAGCACCTTCTGCTGAATCAGAAATCATCTCTGCTTTTGCCTTTAGTGCAGATGGCAGCATAGAGAAACTGAACCTACTCTGAGCTGCCCTCGGGAATGCCCAGAGAGAATTCCTGCTTCCTGTGTCCCTGCAGAGGTGCAGCTGAAGTTGGGACACACCCCCACACACCAGACAAGAGGCCCAGCACACGTACTCAGTTGCTCCAGCACCTCCTCTGTCAGCTGCAGTGTGTTCTGTGGCTGGAGCTTGGGTTCATCCAGGCCGCTCCCGCTTCTGCTGGAGGTGTCAGACAGGAGAAAGGTGTCTTCATCTGCACTCTCAGCTCCCAGCAGAGAGCTCGTGTGGATCTGTGATGAGAAATCAGTTTATGCTCAGGAAGGGAGCTTGCAGGGATCCCCTGAGCTCGTATTCCAAATGCAAACTCTCAGGAAGATGCTGTTGGCCACATGCAGTGCTCTTAAACTGTTTTTTTGCTGTCCACATCACCAACTGAGTGAATGAAAACAAAAGACTGGCTTTACACAAATTCATGGCCAGTTTCATGTCCAATTTCCATGGATTTCCTCAAATATCCTGTGCAGAGGGGCAGGTACACCCAGGGGACAGTTTCTCCTGTATGCTCCAAGAGAAAGTGATGACTAAAAGGGGAGTTCAAACCCAATTTTCCAGGTGCCAGTGGCAGGGGTGAAGCAGTGCCATGGCAGGACTCCAGCCCTCAGCACCTCCAGCTGTGAATGGCAGCTGCTGTCTGAGCAGAAACCTGCTGCTCTGAATTACACCAACGGGAACCAAAGCTGGCACTTACTGGTCCTGCTGAGGAAACAGCTGCACGCTCCTCATCCACCTCCCTCTCACTGTGCCTCTGTCCAGGAAGAGAAGGAGCCAGCCGAGGTCCTGGTGGCAGTCTTGTGGCCTGGGGACAGTCAGTAACGTGAGTGAGAGAATCCATTCTGCCCCTTGGGGGGTTTGATAGTTACACACAGGTTTCATCTGCTTTGACATCAGAAACTGATCTGGACATGCACGTGGTGCTACAGCTTCAGCTCTCTGTTACACGTGTCACAGTACAATTTAAATATCTAAAGATCTTAAATATCATATTACAATTTAAATATTTAAATTATGGCTTGAAACAGCCCCAGTTGCTGCTCTGCAGGGACACAGCATTACATCAAGTTGCCTCAAATTTGCTGTTTCCCAACTGCTTTAAAGCTGACACAAAGGCCACTTAGAGAACTGAAGCAAATCAAAGGCACCATTCTACACCTTCACACCTCACTGGCGCTCCATTTAAAATGTTTAATGTTAACCCTAATAAATTTAGCCAATATTAATGTGGATGTCATTCCTGTCTCTAGGATTGTTATTGCAAACCAACATTTGTTAGGGTGGATTGTTATTTAAAACTTCCTTTCAATGGTTCCAGTGAGTTACATTATCAGTTATAATCTTATTTATGTTCATAGTTATTTATTTAGTTATTATTATTAATAGTTATTTATAGCTATATATCCAGCTGTACTAAAGATAAATCATGAAACTTGATAGAAAGGGAATTCTAAGTTACTAAAACGAAATTAAAATGTGGCAATTACACAGTATTGAAAGCTGCTGTGAATTAGGTATTCCACCATGGCTAAACCCACAATCTTCTCCCTGAAAAACCAGACTTTCATCTGTTTAAATGCTTTGAATTGAGGAAACAGCCAGGGATCCCTTTGCTGCTGCTGCAAAATCAGACATGGACATTTTTTCAGGCTGGCACACTGTTGGAGCAGGCAAAGCTCACCCCCAGCTTGTTCCACAGCTCTCAAACTCCAGGAATGCCAAAGGTTCCTTTGCCACTCACCAAAGGATGCGTTGCCCTGTATCCACCTCTGGATGATTGGGTGGTCTGATCTGCAGTGGGCAAGAGAAGATGAACCAGATGCTGTTAGAAAACTGCCTCTTGTGGGGAATCCCCCACAAGTCAGCCCAAATAAGACGGCATTTTTCTCTCACAACATCCCTCCAGGAACAACAGTTCTTTTCCACAGTAAACAACAGAAGAGGACAAAATACCAGATTAATTCTTTTCTACATTTTTCTGTCTGTTTTTTGTGCTGTTTCACCAGTAAATAAATAGAAACTCAGCCAAGAAAATGTAAATTGTTTTTTAATAGTCAATGATTCTGGTCTGCCCAAGAACCAAAGCAGCTTTTCTTTCCTTTTTTTTTTTTTTTTCCCCATTAATAAATTGTGTATGTTGGTTCTCTCTAGTTTGCTGAAAATGTTTCCCTAGAAAGGTTTTCCCCAAAATCCCCTTTAGCCATGTAAATTCTATCCTGACACTGCACAGAAACAGCTCCTGGGTTCAGGAGCACACACTGCTGGGAAGTTACATTTCCTCATGAAGGTCATCACTATTTTAGCACAGGTTGTTATTCAAATCCTTTAATTATGGGGAGAAATGACGTTTCCCCTCAGTTCTGAAGATAATTGCACACTTTTTAGAAGCACTTCTGAAAAGCTCTTCCAGTCTGCATTTTGGAAGTTAGCTGAAGCAGCAACTTGGGAATTACACACCCCCCTGACTGTCCTGTGTAGGGAATGGAGCCCCCACAGGGAGCCCCCAGATTGAGACACCCCTTTTAGCAGAAACTGTTGACAGGAGCTCTACCAAACCAATACCATCTTATACTGACATTTTGGCTCCAAAATCAGCTCAATTCCTAAGGAAGAGCATAAAGAACACGGTGACCCCAAAGCCAGACATGCTGTACGTAGGGAAAAGCACAACTTACTCCTCAAACGAGCTGTCACCAGCCAGGGTTTATCTGGATAAAAATACATGGCAGATGTGGCAGACAGAAAATTACACGCTGCAGCATGGATTTGCCGGATCATTTCTGCTAGAACTTGCAGACCAGTATAAATCAGAAGTCAGATTAAACCCTTGCTGGTTTGCAGGCAGCACTGAGAACTCCTGGAGTAGAAGATCTTCCTGGAATGGCAGCAGGAGGGAGGCATTGAGGAGTTCTGGGCTGCAGGAATGGCAGTGTCTTGTTGGCACTGCAGGGACCTGCCAACCTTTCCAACAGACACCCCAATGGGCCCTTGACATCACAGTGGCAGCAGCTGTGTGTTCACACCCTGGAATGGTTCCAGGCTGCTTCCTGACCAGCTGGGTGTTCCACTGTGCTCACCCTGGAGCCTGACATCCCTTTATGGCAGGGAGATGTCAACCTTCCTCCTGATGCAAAGCTATTTCTGCAGGTAACTCACCTGGAAAACAACTCCACGCTTCCATGGAGTAAGGATTCAAGGCTTAACTTGCCTTCCTGATGAGTCTTTGATTCCATAACAAAACTTTTCTCCATTGGCAGACAAAACTTGCCTTCAGGAGCTTTGCACTGCACTTTTGATGCTCAGTAACAAAACCATCTTGCTGAAACAATCCCTGCTGTCTGATTAGAGGGTAAACTCCACCCCAATGGAATTAGTTTTCAGCACACCGAGAAACAGTGTGGGGGAAAGACTCTGCCTCTCCCAAACCTTACACTGAGGGGCTGAGGATTCTCCTTCTTGAGAATCCTGTAGCTCTGCTGTCAATGTACAGAAAACAGAGCTTGGAAAACTCCAGATGCCCCTGCAAAAACCTGTTCCCTTGGATGTGAGGGAACCCTGCAGGAGTGGCTCCCTCAGTGGATGTACAGCTCTTCAATCCTTCTCCTCTCCAATTTCTGTGTGCACAGAAGATGTGCTCGGGCTCTGAATAGCTTTTCTCTCTGCAACAATGGAATATCAGGGCCCTTTCAGAGCATAATTTCATCCATTTCTCTCCCTTCCACCCTCTCATGAATTACTAATTTAAAGTGACTTAATATCTATTCTCTATTCCCCTTCGGCTTTGCATATTTTAATTATGCCTCTTCCTAATCCTCATTTTCCCAGAACAGACTTAAATAACCCAAATTACCCCATCAGTAACTGTCTTTGATAGCTCACTTATTGCAGCTAATTTGTCACTTTTGCCAAACATGCTATTTTTGAGGGTTTTTTTCCTAACACCAAGCAATCACACACTCTGTTCCACCAGCTTTTACCTACAAACCAAAATGATCTGCTGCATGAAATGCCATCTCCACCAAAATTCACCTTTTGGGTTTTTTTAATTGCTGTTAAATCACTTCCTGGAAGATTTTAGTGACATTTTGCAGCAATGTTTTTGCAGCCTCAACTTGGATTGTCAATGGCAGATGAGGACAGTGGGGTTATTGGGAGAAATCCTGATTGCTCAGCCTGAGGATTGCTCCAGTTCAACACAGAATGATAAATATCCTTTGCAAAGTGATTTTCCTGTAAAACAGAGGCTTTTGTCAAAATACAATGTTTGCCACGAGAGGAACATTCACACAGCTCTTTGTGCAGTGAAAGGGCATTTTTAGCCAAGACAATAAATAACTACTGGTCCTAGAGAGCTGCTGCAGCACAAGAAAAAGAGCCCCAGGTAAATTAGAAAGCCCCTAAAAAGAAAACAAGCTCACACTCATAGTTAATAATGCAGATATTGGATCTGTCATATTATTTTAGGAAGCAAGGAAATATTGGCATTTTTATTAAGCTTTTCTGCTGTCACTTTGAAGCCAGCTTTTGAAGGGTGAAATTCCATTTATTTTCAGGAAATCCAGATCCCAGGGGCAGGGGACAGGCACAGAGGGAGGGGCTGCAGGAGCAGACTGTGCCCCTGGAGCTGTGACAAAAGCAGATGCCAGGCACTGGGCACAGTCTCTGCCTGTCCCATTGGGGTCCTCGTGTTTTCCCAGATTGAAAGGAAGCTCCTTGCAATCCCATCCTTCTCTGCTCCAAGCAGGGCCCAGCCCCAACCTACTGAGTGTCCTCAGCAAGAGCAGGAGTAAGGAATGGCATTGGAACACAAGGCATCAAGTCAAACCAAACTGTCCAGATGAGAAATGTCAGCAATGAACTTGGAGCAGCATTCTGAGCTGCCCCAGGGCTCTTGGACCACACCTCAGTGTAAAATGCAGCACTGAGATCACCAAAACAAGGAGGGCAAAGCCCAGAAGTGCCACGAGTCTCTGAGGAGTGGGGAGCACCACCTGGGGATTAACCACAGAAACCACCAGAACTGCTCCAGGCCTGGGCTTCACTTTCCACCTGCTGAGACAGGGAGATTTATCCAGCTTCGAGCAGGAAAGAGCACATCACGTTTGCACTGTGCCCTGCTTCAACAGCGATCTTCTCATCCCTGGCAGTTTCCCTTCTATACGAGCATCCACCTGTTGGGAAACACATTTAAGAAAAAAAAAAATCACTTAAATAACTAGCACTCAGGAACAATTCCTTTTCCAGACTTTTACTTGGTGTTATGTGAAGAGCTCTTTCCATGCACGTTATCAAGAAATTTACCCATTTAGGCTTTCCCACTAGCAGAGTGATCTGTACGGGGTGTCTTTACTTTGCCCTGCTTGTGCAGCTATCCAAGGTTTCCCTTTACCATCTGCCACGCTCACACATCCCTTGTATCCGCGTTTGGAACGTGTTCCTGCAGAGAAGGACAGACCGGGATAGCCGAGCTTCACTGCAAGGGATCCCAAAGGTCCAACGCCATCGCAGCTCGGAGCTCTGATTCTCCCGAGGGCTGACACAGGAGCTCCTCTCACGCTGCACACCCTGCTCCGGGCACAACTTCCAGTCTTTATACACGGAGAAGGGGAGCCCTCAGATGGTCCAGTGCCCGTCCCGGGCTGCGCGGAGCCCTCCAAACGCGGAATCCTCCAAACGCGGAGCCCTCCAAACCCGGAGCCCCCCAAATGCGGAACCCCCCAAACGCGGAGCCGTCCGCTCTCCTCATTGCCCTCACACAGCAGAGCCTCACTCTGAGCGGCCGCTCCCGTGTCCCTCTCACAGCCCTCCCCTGCCACCGTAGGGCCGCCTCTGCTGCATCCCCTCACGGCCCCCGCACCGCCCGTCCCCAGCGGCCGCCACAGCCGGGCCCGCAGCGGCCCCTCAGCCCCGTCACTGCCGGAGCGCCCTCACCTGCTGCCGTGGGGTGGCTGCTGGGGTCGTGGAACAGCTGCATGCCGGTGAGGCGGAGGATGCCGGAGCTGACCGCCTCCTCCATGGTTGAGGAGAGGGCGAGGTGCGCGGGGAACCCCAGCCCCGCCGCTCCGGTCCCTGTCCCGGTCTCTGTCCTTGCCCCCAACTCCATCCCCTGCCCGGCCGCCATACTGGCACGACCCCGTCACCAGCCCCTCAATAACCACGGGGGCGTGGCCTGATCCCGCCCCTCGGCCCTCCCCACCAATCGGCGATGGGGGTGGAATCGAGGGGCGGGGCTTGGCAGGGAGAGGGGCGGGGCTGTGAGCCGCAGGCCGCCAGGGGGCGCTGCCGGGCCGGGATTGAGGGATGGAGGCGGGGAGAGACCGGGAGCGGGAAAACTGGGATGGGGAAACTGGGATTGGGGAAACTGGGATAGGGTAACTGGGAATGGGGAAACTGGGATAGGGTAACTGGGATTGAGGGAAAACTGGGATGGGGAAACTGGGATTGGGGAAATTGGGATTGGGGAAACTGGGATAGGATAACTGGGACTGGGGAAACTGGGACTGGGGAAACTGGGATTGGGGAAACTGGGACTGGGGAAACTGAGATAGGGTAACTGGGATAGGATAACTGGGATGGGATAACTGGGATTGGGAAAAAACTGGGATAGGGTAACTGGGACTGGGGAAAAACTGAGATAGGGTAACTGGAATTGGGGAAACTGGGACTGGGGAAACTGGGATAGGGTAACNCTGGGGAAACTGAGATAGGGTAACTGGGATAGGATAACTGGGATGGGATAACTGGGATTGGGAAAAAACTGGGATAGGGTAACTGGGATAGGGTTAATTGGGACTGGGGAAACTGGGATAGGGTAATTTGGACTGGGGAAACTTGGACTGGGATTGGGGGTAACTGGGACTGGGGGAAAACTGGGATTGAGGCAGACTGGGATAGGGAAAACTGGACTTGGGGCGAGACAGGAATTGGGATCAGGGAGAGCCTGGGATTGGGGAGACTGGGATTGTGGGGAGACTGGGATGGGGAAGAGACTGGGACTGAGGGTGACTTGGATATGGGGTGACATCGGTCCCTCCTTGGGCCCAAAGGTCAGCTGCACCAGGTGCTTCAGAGCATCTTGTCTGGAATACAGGAAAAAAACCCCAACAAGCGAAAAATCTTCATGGCAGAACAGTGGGAATAGAGCTTGGAAGAACAGGCCTGTTCTGTTTTCTCAAGATGACAATTTTCAAGTGACGCCATGCTGTTAATGGGATGTATTCACATTGAACAATAAATCATAAGCTCTTGGTGGTGGAGTAGCACTAACGAGCTCTCCTGCTCCCAGTGAGGAGCTGGGAATGCTCCTGGGGTTCCCTTCATCAATCAAAGGCACAAATATCCCCCTTGTGTGCAAAACCATGAAAATCATGGGATTTTGGGCACTGGAGCAATTCTGGTGTAGGGTGGAAATCCTCCATGCCCTCAGATACAAACTGCAGATGTTAAACATTTCCTGGCACATATTCCCACAGCTACCCTGGCTTGGTCCTCAAGAAAAAAACATTTACTTGCAGTTGAATCATGTGCTTTTGGGTCCATTCCACTGAAAGTGAATGGTCATATGTATTTTGTAATTACGTATTTAAAAACTGGGAATTTTTGCTATTACTTGAAACAAAACGGAAACTCCTGAGGAAAACAGAATTATAGAGTCATTAAGGCTGAAAAAGACTTTGATGATCACCAAGCATCAGCACTGGCACCATGCTCACCACTAAACCGTGTCCTCAGCTGCCACATCCACACATTTTTTTGAACACTTCCACGGATGAAGCCTTCACCACCTTCCTGTTCTGGGCTTGACAATCCTTTCCATGGAGAAGCGTGTGAGAGAATCCTGCTAAGTTTAAAGACAGAGAAAGGAAATCGTTCCAAAATTATTGTTATTACTCAAAACTTTTTTTTTTTTTTTTTTGATAGGAACATTAGATTGCACCTTTCTCATCCCAGCGACTGCAGTTCGATTTTTCCCTCGCTGCGGTTGTGAGGGTACGAGACCCCAAATGCGATCCTAACTTGCCACCTCGTGGCATTCCTGTGAATTACCGCCGTTCCATTTCTTTAAATCAATTTGGGATTTTGTTCATTTCCTTAGGAGAGGCTTCCTGTTTGCCCTTTCACCCTCCCACCCAGGAAAAACCAGCTGGGGGCTCTTCTGCAGCCTGGATCGGCAGAGAGGTTGAACCAGGTGCTGTGGGGCTGCTGAAATTCTGGATTTCAGAGGAAATGTGACATGTGCCAGTAGGTAAAAGAGGGATGCCAGACACGACAGCATCTATTAATTTTGAATTAATTATTTTCACTTTATTATTTTTCACAAAATATTCCTTTGCTTTTAGAGCAATCCCTATGTTTTCGTGCTGGGAAATTTTGGGTTGCTTTATCTTTTACAGGTAGCAGGAACATGAAATTGCAGGGAAGAAAAACCCCATAGGATCACCTACACTTCTCCTTGTTCCTGCCTAGCATAAAAGTGCAAATTTAAATCTTCCTAGGAAATCTGTGTAGCTCAACAGAATTTTGCTTTCTCTGTAATTTTCCAGCTGCTGTTATTGAGATGGAGGAGGCTTCTGCTGTGTTTATATTTTTTAGTAACAATTAAAATTATTCTACTTTATTTCTGCTGTTTATTAAGATGTTTAGTTTGGGTTTTCTTTGTGAGAAAGCAGGCAATACGCCAGGGTGAATTTCTAAACAATTTTTTTTTCTAAACTCGAATATAGAGACTGAATTTTTATCAGATAATCTTTCAGGGCAGTTGAAAGCACAGAAAGTTTAGAGCTTCCAGGGGGAATGATTTCTTAGGACGGTTTATTTCCTGTGGAAGGACCTAAATGCTGATTTATCAGTGCTGAAACTGATCTTGATCTTCATTCTTCTATTTCTCATCTTCCTCCTCTCCCCTTTCCCCTCCAAAACAAAGCACAGACCCTCACAAGCTTTGTCTCAAGAGATTAACACATTCAAACACAACATTAATACCAGTGATAAGTAAATAATTAATTGTCTTTTTGCCTGTCTGCCGGGGTGAAGACTGCCGTGTAAATAAGTTGACCCAGCAGAACTGCAGTCAGCCTGCTGGAAGTGAATCCTGTTGGATTCACTGCTCTCCAGATGAGACCTGGGGCACAGTAATTACACAGCACATCACTGATTGCCTTTTTTCCTGCTGCTAATTGTTACTTTTTGGTTAGCAGAATGCTTAATAGAGAGGAAGAACATCGTGTTGTATTGTATCCTTTTCAATTTTTTTTTTTTTTTTTTCATTTTGGAAAAGAAAGAGCTGCCCCCTGGCAGTGGGAGGCTTTTTTTTTTTTTTTTTCTTTTTTTTTTGTTTTTTATTTATTT
>VWYP01032149.1:0-14124 GCA_013400435.1 Pycnonotus jocosus
TACTGAAGGAGAAGGTGGGTCAACCCAACTTGCTGAACTCAAAACCATTAGACTGGCCCTGGACATTGCTGAAAGAGAGAAGTGGCCAAAACTCTGCCTCTACACTGATTCATGGATGGTAGCCAATGTTCTGCGGGGACATGAAGGAATTGGCCAAGCTGAAGCAACTATAAACCTAAGGCTGTGGGAAACTCCTTTCTAGTTTTGCTGAGTAGTAAAGGCTCATGGGAGTTTAAATGTCAATCAAATTATTCTAAATAACATTTTTAGGATTGGTCAGTTATGTTTCACAAATATGGTTATGTTCCTAGTTTGTGTTTCTGACTGGGCCCTTACCCTCAAACCTACCCTATATATTGTTACGTTTTCCCCTTTCCCAGGTTCTTTAGTGTCGAACCCATATTTTGTGCAGTTTCTCTTTGTTTGTTATTTTGACCACTAAAGTTCTTCTGTTCTGAACGACCTGACTAATCCTTTCCTCTGTTTTCCCACACACACCCAGCTGGACCAGTCTCAAAGTTGTACACACCGATGCGACACGGATGGCTGAAGAAGTGGAAAAAGGCTAATTGGCAGGGTAGGGGAAAACTAATTTGGGCTGCTGAAGAGTGGAGAGACATCGCTACCAGGATAGAGAAACTATTTGTGAAAGTTTGCCATGTAGACATCCATGTCCCCAAGAGTCAGGCCAATGAGCAGTGTTGAAATAAGGAGGTAGATCAGGCTGCAAAGATGTGTCACAGAGGTGTCACAGAAGTGTCACAGAGGTGTCACAAACAGACTAGCAACACAAGGGAGAGTTGTTCCTAGATCGATGGACTCATGATGCCTCAGGTCATCAGGGCACAGACGCCACATGTAAGTGGGCAGAAGACCAAGGGGTGGATTTAACATGGACAGTATTTCTCAGGTTATCCATGACTGTGAGACATGTGCTGCAATCAAATGGCCAAGTAGGTGAAACTCCTATGGTATGGTGGGTGATGATCCAAATATAAATATGGGGAATCCTGGCAAATTCCTCTGCAGGGAAGCCTGGCAGATCAGCCTGCCCCAGACACGCCTAGGTAAGCGCTGCGTGCTCACAATGGTAGAAGACACCATTGGATGACTGGAGACCTAACCTGGGCATCACAATACAGCCTGTAACCATCCTATGCCTTGAAAAGCAAGTCCTGTGGAGGCATGGTACCCCTGAGAGGATTGTGTCAGACAACGGGACTCATGTCAAGAACAACCTTATCAACACCTGGGCCAGGGAACATGGCACTGAGTGGCTGTACCACATTCCCTACCATGCAACAGTGGCTGGGAAAGTGGAGAGGTAAAATGGACTGTTAAAAGTTACCTTGAAAGGTAATTTTCACTCCCCTTGAGTGGGGGATCTTTCAAAAATTGGGAGCAGCATCTAGCAAAGGCCACGTGGTTAGTTAACACCCGAGGTTCCATCAACAGAGCAGGTCCCGCCCAGTCTGACCTCCTCCATACAGCAGATGGAAACAAAGTCCCAGTGGTACCTGTCAGTGGTGTGCTAGGGAAGACAGTTTGGATCAACTTTGCCTCAAGTACAGACAAAGCCATTCATGGGGTTTTCTTTGCTCAGGGATCAGGTTGCACCTGGTGGATAATGCAGAGAGATGGAACAATATGATGTGGACATCAGGGAGATCTGATTGTTGAGTGAGAACCATGTGTTTTATTCTTTAATATCATTCAAATTTTTATGCTTGTGAATACTTTGCTTGTTAAATAAACAGTTTTTCCCACTTTTCTCCAAGGAAATCTTTCCCTGAACTGGTTAGGGGAGGGGCCGCTTGAATTTGCTTTCTAGAAGGACCTTATTCAGAGATTTCCTCCCAAATTTGCCCTAAACTAGGACACCCTCTAATGCCCATGTTATGTTTACCTTAAAAGTGCATTTAAAGAAGTAGAAATGTTTTCAGAATTAATGTTTTAACCTCAATTAATTTTTTTTAATGTATTGTATCTTGTAACAAGACGGAGTCCTTAAATGTTCAAAGACAAGAGTAACAGAAAACACATAAAAAGGAGGGATAACAGCTAGAAGGTAGCAAAAAAAAAACAGAAAAAGAAAAATCAAACCAAACATTTCAAAATAAAATATTATAAGTCTTTGCAATTCCTGGAGTCACTTCTTAGTGCAAATACTAAATCTAGAAAAAAAAATATGATACTGTGTAATCAGGAGTAAGCCCTACAGGAAAAAACAAAGCTAATTATGTATGCAGGACTGACTGATAAACAAAAGCTTTATATGATTGTGTTTTTCCCTAAAGTGTTAACCATATTTATTTTATACTGTCTCCTCTGACTGCTGAAATGTGAAGTTCATTCTCCCATGGGAAGTTATACTTTTAATGTCAAATGTAATTACGTATAAAGAAAAGAAGTCAAGTCTATTCAGAGAACTAGGGCAGGCAGACTGCTACTTCTCTAAAAGAAAATAATGGATACTTTGCTCAGCTGTGGAATGCTGTCTGTATATGAGTCTTTGAATACTTACTTTCTATGTCTTTAGTTACTGGGCCCTTTTTAGTTACCAGAAGACAAGTAACAGTTATGTGTAAAAAACGGCATTTAGTTTCATGAATGAAATGTACCCACACAGTAATCCATGCTATAGCATGATCTGATTCAAATAATATTTGGGGAAAATCATCCTGACATAATCAAGAACAATGTATTTAAAATATATATGGTCTATAAAACAATTATTAATTACAATCTAAGCCCTGTTGTCTTTAAGGTTAAAATCTGGTATTTTTCTACCAATGTCTAGCTCAATGTCATAAAAATGCCTAATACACACTTTCTATCAATAGTACAGAACTTGGTGGGGTTCTTTTAATGTACATGGTTATTTACTCAGGAAGTGAGCAAAGGAGAATTGAAATGAATTATGATTTAATAAAAGTCAGGTTTAAGAAGTATGCCTAGTTACATATGCATCCAAAAGACCAGTTTGAGAGACTAGCTTCAGATAAATAATACAACGCTTGTAGAGACTTCCATGAAAGATTTACTTTAAGGAAACCACTAAGGAAATTAAATACTTTAAACTATGTTTAAGTACCATGAAGAATCTGACAAACTTTAAAAAAACCCCACCAAACCCAAACCAAAAAAACCAACAACCAAAAAACTCCATGGCCCAAATTTTTGAAAACACATATGAAAGACTGTCCTTAACTAACTGTCCTGTTCATGAGCTAGGAAGTCTATTCTTTATCATGAAACTCCATGATCTTGTTAATTTAAGCCACATTCTTTCTGATGTTTACACAGAATTTTGGGGTATGTAATATTTATATATGGACTCAATTCCCGCATGCTCAGCAGTTTTCTGCAGCAGTTGAAGCATTGTCAAGCTTTTACTTCTGCAAATGTTGGCTTTGTTTTGAGGGCATGGTACTGTGAAATCTAAGTTTTCTGGGGCATTAAATTGATGTGCTATTTCATAATGCACATTGCTCTAATACATAATTTCGTTGTCCAAATCAAATGGTGGGCATGGTTGTGCTACTATAAAGTAGTAAGTTGAAACTATGCCAGATGATGGTACACGACGAGGCTCCATTGCTAGTGAAAAAAAACAATTTCAAAGGTCTGATTGAACTGACAGAAGATTGAACAGACCCATATTTAACAATCCCTGAAGATGCCAATTAAGAGTGCAGAGAAAGTTCAAGCTGTTTAGGCTAAGAGGTTTGCCTTTAGGATAGCTAACAAAGAAGAGAAGAAAATGGAATGTAGCAGTTAATTCTTCAGAGACTTGAATATTCTCTACTCTAGTTTTCAGTTTAGATCACTCACCTTAATTGAGATAGTAAGAGAGCCATAAAAATGCCTTGAAAACTAAAGACTTCAGCATACTCTCTTTCTGTTCAATAATATTTGAAAGACAGACTCATTGTTTCAAAGCAGAAACATAATTCACTGCCCCAACAAAGTACAAAATGCAATTTAGGATGAGGGGAAATAATTTTAACTGAGCCTAACATTCAAAATCGATGTTAATCCATGAAACTAAGTTGTAGAATAAAACAGAATCTTAGAGCTGGAAATTCCACAGGTCTGTGTTTTCTTTAATATTATTATAGCCACAGTTCTGCATTACCTCTGCCTCAGCCTCCTCCTCCTTTTAAAAACTGTATTTCCACTCTGTATATTTCAGTTAAATGTATAAGTATGGTAATAAGTGATTCCTGGATAATGTAAAAATCAGCCAAATAACTCACAGAGGAAATTTGTAATCATTTGTAATAGTTTATTTTCTTAACATCTATTGTTATAGAGACTGAGAATCTTTAATTTTAATATATTTATCCTGCCTATTTCATATTGTGGAATGTCTGCTGTTATTCAATCTCCTCCTGTAGAAAGCCAACACACAGATAACTAAATCCAATTCACAATTTTGCTTCTTAGCAGAGTCACAGCTGTAACTGTTGAACGACTGACTGCCATTCAACATTAGATATGATTCTGGGTTCAGGAACTTGTATTTCTGATTAGCCAGACAACCAGTATCTACTGACTACGGAGAATAAAGTAGTAGTAAAAATACAAAAGTGAGCACCTTTCAAGTGCTCACTACTTTACCTCACAGTTAGTAAAGGCAAACCCATAGCACATAACATATTCTGGGAGGTATGCCAAACCTGGGCTATTGTGTGTGATCCATGCCACCTGTGTGTCATTGATAAAGATGCTTAGTTCTCAAGCTCTCAAGACATTGCCTCACACAACGGGATTGCTCATAGCACATATGTGCTTATTTGTTGCATGACCCCTATCTTGCCAACATATATGGATTCTGCACTAATGGAAGCAGCATCTCTTTCACGTTTTATAGACATTTAAAGACACTGTGGAATACTGCAGTAATTTAATCACTCTTGTTATCTGGTAAAAGTGGTCTGCCAGAGAGCATGGTTCTAGAGTTTGTCAGGTAGCACTGCTGTGTAAAGACCACATTGCTGCGAATGGCTGGCAATCTCAACTACCTCTTCATGGCCTGGCTTATGAATTTGAGCAGGGAACATGACACTCTGGCTCACGAATCCTTGACTAGTGCCAGGTGTCCTTCAGGAACTGGCACAGCAGCTGCAGAGAAGAGATTGACTGTGCTTCTGGTTGCTGACAGTCCTTGCCACATGGACTGTATTTTTCCTTACCAGGTTGCTATTATCCTACTGAATACTGTTTATTATCTATAAAGGAGATGTAGTGGAGTTCTCGGAGTTGGGTTGCTTGGGAATGCAGTCCAAAGCTGGTGGTAAACTCCATCTAAGGCTAAATACTGGCACAAAAGGAAAAAAAAAGAAAGAAAAAGCAAAGCTTCTCTAGCTAACTAACTAACTAGCAAGAAAGCAAAAAGAAAAGAGAGAGGCTTAGGGAAAACAACAAAACAAAACAAAACAAACCCCTCTCTGTCCTGTATCTGTCTCAAGGCCAAGAGGAGAAGGAGGGTTTCTGAAAACAAACTGCGCACTCCCTTTCAGGCTCAATATGAAAGGTACAGAGCATAATATCCGGAATAAACCCAACAGATGACTGGGGATACAAACATCATAACATCACCCTAGGACAGGAGAAAACCAGACTTTTCTGCATATTAGATAGATCATCTCCATAAATCTCTTAATTTACTTCTTCAAAGACTGTATGTTTTGTTTGGGAAGAAGTAATAAGGAAGCAGTGGGTATAAAGAAAAAGGCCAAGGGCAAGCAAAAAGGCAGTTACAGTGAGCTCTGGGTCACAGTGCTTAGATACTCTTTGCATTTGTGTCAGGCAGCAGAGATGGGCCTAAAACAGCACGGCTTATTGTGTTGCATCAGAACAAGAACCTGGCATCTCACAAATTCATGAATTATTTTATTGACTTATTCAATTTTGCTTTCTTTCTCCACCTTTTTAACCTGTTCAGTATAGTCCACATTTTGTCTGAGTATTGTTCCCTGATTCTGTCATCTGGAGTTCAGATACAAAGGAAGGTAACCTACCACTTCAATAGTTTTGTTCTTTGTCTGTTTTCAATGTCATAGTAAATTACTCTTTGTACTTGTTGCTTATTGATGTAGTGCATGGGAACTGTAGTAAAAGAAAAAGCCATTTTACTTTGTTAACCTTTTGACTAAAAATTGCCTTCCTGATTATTGTTGCATTGTTCTTTTATAGAACTACTGCATCTGTGACTGTACATACTTCCTCAAACTTGTGTTGCCCAGAGAGAAAAATGGGTTGCATTTCACTGTTCTGAATAGTAAGCAAGGATGTGATGAAGAATAAATTGCTTCAGTAGGAGAAAAATATTGGAAAGCAAGCAATGGTTTCTTTTTAGACAGCTTTGCTGATAGGCAAAGGGAAATGAAAAATTTTGCTGGTTTTAGAAGAGGAGAAAGTCACCACTGACATGGTGTCTACTCCATATCATTCTCTTCAGATCTTTTGATTAAGAAATAAATGGAGAAGGAAAGAAACAAGAAAATTCATCAGTGAATTGTCTCAATCCATAGTCTCTTTCTTTGTCCCTCTCTTACTGGAAGGGTTTAGGGGAATGGGATTGATGTCTTGGAGGTCTAATTTCCTGCTGGTATTAAACCACCACTAATCTGTAGTAAGCAATTGAGTGAACTTTCTGATCAAACTCTGTTAAAGTTGCAGATTCACAACTTAATATTAAAACCTGCTTTGTACCAACACTATCAATAGTGATTTTTTTTTAAGTGGCCTAACCATGCTTTCATGACACTTTACCAGCTTCTTCCATGAAAGTAGCAAAAAGATCATTCAGTATGGATGTAAACTACAGAAATATAGCTGTTAACAAGTATTTCTGAAATCCTATGTGACCTGGCTCAGCTCTTCCAGAGATGCCTTGTTTAAGCCCACCATTTCATTCCTGCTGTTGAACATGAAGCACTAATGTTCTCAAGGGGTACCCAAATTCTTTTTGAATGTGTCAGGTGTTAGTGATGAAGCTAAAGATCTAATACAAATCTTGGAAATGGGGTTTCCTCTGTTTTAGAACAGTTTGTTATCCTTTTACCTTCTTTGAAATGACCTGCAAGGTTCCAATGCATTTCAAAACATCACATGGGTGCATCCTCTGGTGCATCTGGGAAGCTATGGGCTGATCGCTATCACTGAGACTTGGCAGGATGAAACACATTATTGGAGCACTTCAAACAATGACTAAAACAGGTCAGAACAGACAGCTGGGAGAGGCTGGCCTCTCTGTCCATGATGGACAAGGATGGAAAGGTGAGGGGGTTGCCCTCTATGATTGAAAAGGTGATTGGATGATTTCCATTTTTTATATGGAAAAAAAACTGCTGCCACTGAAAAACAGCCCAGCACAGATCTAGAGCGTATGGGTGAAAATTATAGGCTAAACCAACAAAGGCAGTCATAGAACAGATGTTTGCTGACAGATACCAATCTGTCAGTCTTACCCCAGGCCCAGTAAAGTCACGGAACAGGTCATCCTGGCATCTACCTCAAGGCATATGAAAGACATGAAAATGGCTTCCCCAAAGGCAAATGGTACCTGATTAATTGATGGCCCTCTCTAGTGGTGTGTCTGCTCTGGAAAAGGATGACAAAAGGACCTGATGGAATTTACTCTGACTTCCATGAGGCCTGTGATATGCTCCTCTCCAATACTCTTGCTGCTAAATTGGAAATACATGGGTTTACTAGAGATGGGTGCACTCTTGGATAAGAAAGGGACTATCTGAATGCTTGCATATGAAGAGCTGCAGTTAACAGTTTCATCTTCCAATGGAGATCAGTAACAAGTGAAATTTGTCAGGAGTCTTTACCGGGGCCGCTACTGTTCAACATCATTATTAATGAAATGCACAGTGGAATGCAGTGCATCCTCAGCAAGTTTGCAGATGGCACAATATTGGATCCAGCTAAAATGAAGTCAGTTTTTCCCATGGCAGCCCATTACGCACTGTGCTTTGTAATGGTATCTACACAGGTGGTGAAAACACACCAGTGCTTTGGCTCTTGCTGAGCAGAATTGCACAGAATTGGCAATGTCTCTCCAACATTCTTCCATTCCTGCCCTCCACTAGGCTGGATCTTTAGTGGTGACATAGCCAGTACAGCTGGTGACCAAAGTGACTGAAGTGATATTTGATACTATATGATGTCTGCTCGGCAATAAAACGTAAGAAAAAAAGGAGATGATAAGGGTGGTGGGTAGTGGTGCATATGTGAGGTTATCTACAGCTACAGGGTTGTTGCGGTGTTTTCTTGTCCTTGATGGACTGTCCCTTCCCCTCTATATTGTTGGTTTTGCCTCAGTTGTCCATCTTCCCTAGACCTGCCTTTCTCTCTTCCTACCGACTCATCAATCCTCTTCAGTCCCTAACCACAGTTCTGGAAACTTCTGTGTTCTTCAACACACTGTTCGATTCCCTTAAGTTGTATCCTCCCGCTGTGCTCCCCTCATTGGTAAGAGTTTTTAAGTCCCTCCCTGCATTCCTCCCCTATTGAATTCTGATTGGTCCTGCTGTTGCATCCACCCACCATTCCACCCCTGTTTAAAAAATCATGTTCATGCCTGCTCGAGGCTCTTCTCCTCTGAATCCTTCAGCAGTAAAACTTACCCTGTAGGAACCTCAGACTGAGAGGCTCCCTTTCCTCCTTTACCTGCTCCACCATGTTGCCTAGCACAGTGTCCTAGAGTTGGTGGCTCTAGGGTTCCACCTATGGTTAAGCTAATGCCGAGGCAGTTCCCCACTCCTAGCGCAGCACCGGTGTGCCACCTGGAGCTAGCCAGGACACTGGTGAATTAAGGGGTGCGTCAGTTGGCACCCAAGTGGTTTTGGCCCCTGCCTCCTCGAGGACAGAGACCCCACAAAGGAGTGGATTACAAAACTCTTTGGCCATCAACTACCTCAGTGGGAGCACACCGACAGTTATTCGGTGGTGCACCTGGGGATGAAGGCAGCAATCCTTGCAGCACAAGGGATTGACTTCAGGATCAGGACTACAGCTGCAGCACACCCCTGTCTAAGAAGAGTGTGAGTGGGGAGATAGAGTGTGTGGCTGGGAAGGACCCTGTTAGGTGATGCATACCCCTTCCCAGATTTCTTCCTAGACCCTTTTGTTCTTTTTTCTAAATTCTCCTTTTGCTGTAGTTGTGGGTGGAATGGCTGAATAGACATTGCATCATAATGGGTGTCAAGCTTTCTGTTCAGCAGAGGGGGATTTACATCCAAGTTGTGAGAATCCTAGAGGGTGGGGGAAAATGTTTTTCTAAAGGGATGTTGAAGAAGTTAGTCTGCTGGCTGTCCCTTCATTTCCCCGGGTGTCCCCCTCCAATGTGACTTTTGTCCCTTTTGGGACAAAGTTGGACTAAAGCTGACTGATTTGATGAATCAAGGGTACACCTCAGTATCTAAATTGCTTCCTTTTTTTGTTCTAATTCAGCTCACTTTGGAAAAGGGGGAATGGACAAACAACCAGCATTCTACTCCCGTTGCTCCCACCCCATCTTCCCAGACCCCTTACCCCACACTGGGGGAGATGCGCAGAGCAAACTGCACTGCGCAGGGTAGCCAGGCAAGCCTCAATCTCCCTGGCTCTCCAAGCCTTCCCCAGCTCCCTTGCTATGGTAGTACTGGCCATGCTACCAGGGACCTTTCCAGCAAATCCTCTACTCCAGTTCAAACCCCAAAGTTCGTTCATTTTGAGGTTCCACCTTGTTCACCCTGCCTCCCTTGTTTCCCTTCTCCACCCTTGTCCCCACAAAACGGCCCCTGAGGGGCACAAGAGGGTGGAGACTGCATGGTTGCCCTCCCTCACTGTGGTTTGGTTTTCGTTTAAATGGTTTGTTTCGTTGTTCCCTGATTATAATAGTTCCTCCCTGGTTGTGCCCCCTTATGGAGCTGTTAGTTTTCCCTAGCCTTGCCTCTTATTCCTGATTGTTCCAAGCCAATATCCTAAGTTGTCTCTCACCTCCTTTGTCAAGCTATTGTTGTGTTTGCCCCTTTTCCCATAAGGTTCTATGTTCTTCAACGATTGGTGGTCCAGAGTTGTACGCTCCCCTTCTATTTTCTCATTGGTTGCCATCGTATCATCTGATCCTCCAAGCCCTCCTCTGCTTTCTTCTCATTTGCCAGAACTCTGTCCCCTGCCTGAGATCCTCCTCCCTTTATAAGCCCATGTACTCCTTTGTTTGAGGCTCAATGTGCCTTGTTCCCTTTCGGGAAATAAGACCTCCTGGAGACTCAAGCATTTGGACCTCCTCCCGTTCTTTGCCTTCACCTTGATGCCTGCCAGCAACTGCTGTGGCACTTCTGCCTCATTGAGACGCTGCCACATGCCCATCCTGTCAGCAGCATGTGCTTCCTACCTTAAGCGCTGATGCTAATCCTAGAGGGCTCAAGAGTTGTGAGGTGTGGCAGACGGACACATGTGCTGTCCTTCGGGAAGCAGAAGTATGTGCACATTTCAGTGGACACCTTTTTCCGGTGCAATCTAAGCTTCTGCTCACATAGGGAAGAGGACTGGGGATGCCATTAAAGAACTTATCCAGGCTTTCTCCTTTATGGGCATCCTGAAGGCCCTTAAGACCGACAAGGGGCCTGCATATCGCTCCAAGGAATTCTGCACTTTCCTGCAGCAATGCAGGAAGGGGAAGTGGAACACAAGAAAGGCATACCCCACTGCCCAATGGGTCAAGTGGTGGTGGAAAGGACCCTTCAGGACATCAAGCGGGTCCTCAACCAACAACAGCAGATCCTCAAACAAGAGCGGCCCTCAATCCGGCTGACCAAGGCCTTATTCACAATCAATTTTCTAAATTGTTCCTTTGACAACTTGAACCTGCTGATTGTCTGACACTTCAGTGGAGCTGACCAGTTAGCACTGAAGGCTAAGCCTCCAGTGCTAGTAAAGAATCTTGAATCAGGAAGGGTGGAGGGCTCCCATGAGCTGCTGACCTGGGGACGTGGATACGCTTTTGTGTCTACTCCCTCAGGTCTCCAGTGGATTCCAGCTAAGTGGGTGAGGCCTGATGTCCCCAAAATACCGGGGACAAAAGCACAGTCCAACTAGTGGCGTTAAGAAGGAGGAGACATGACCATGACCCACGGGATGAGTTTTTCCTGTCCTTTCCCCCATGGCTCAATATTAACCCTGTTTGTGTTTCAAGTTCCCCCTAGGTCCCTCGCCCTGGGATCCCAGACATCATGGAGACCCCCGCAGCAGCCAAAATCATCTGGCTCGCCCTGCTTACCAGCCTCGCATTGCCAACCATTGCGTGGATCGTCCCTCAGCCCAAGGCCAATGTGTGGTCCACCTTGGCCAAGTCCATGGGACAGAACCACATATGCCTTTCATCAGCCTCCTCGAAAGACCTGATGTTGACTTCCCTTGTGGGGATCCCTTTCAAGCCTGAGGAGTTTCAACTCCGCTCCTCAAGCTTCAAGATGAAGCCAACAAAAAGGCCCCTGGTAGCGTCATTAGGTCCTTCCTTGAGTATGGCATTGATGGTCAAATCCCCTCTCTAGTACTTAACCCACTTTTGTTGTGGAGAGACTAGGTCTTCTACACTTCCCGGTGTGACGGAGGAGCCACAGGAGCTGGATGTCCTGGGCTCTTCCAAGGCCCGTTATTACATTGTTTGTTTTTACCCCTGCTAAAGGGCAAGAGAAGTTATTCTCTACAATCTTCCACGTCAAGGATGTATACACAGCTGGAGCGTGGTGAGACTGGATCGCCCATGCGAAGTACGGCAAAGTATGCACCCCTTGACAGATACCTACCTCTTGCCCTTCCCCGCAAACGAACCTTTTTGATTTGGGGCGACCAAGCGCGGCCAGGCATCCCCTCTCGCCTGATCAAATGCACTTTGGGGCGCCGGGGGCTGTTTACGCCCAACAAAATGCACATAATGGACTGGACACGCAAAAATTCAAATAGCAATCTGGCCGTCCAAAAAAGAGACCTTTAGAGTCTCATCCCTGACTGTAGCTTGGAGATCATCCACTGGTCCTGGACAAACACCACAGCGGTCACAATTTTCGTGCCCGGGGTATCAGTGGCTAAATTGTTTGGAGAATTAGGCTGTCTCAAATGTTGACCAATCTTACTTCCAGTGTGCTTTCGGACCTTCTGTCTGATGAGTAAATCACAAGACAAGCAACTCTGCAAAATCGGGCTGCAGTAGACTATCTATTGCTCTTACACCAGAACAAGTGTGAACAATTCGAAGGGCTGTGCTGTTTCAACTTGTCATCAAAGGCTGAGGATGTCCACCGTGCGATAGACAACATCCGGGACATATCGGATTTATGATTCCGATATTCTGGTGGTTTAGAGTCTTTTTTGCCCTCCTGGATGTTTNGAAAATGGAGGTGAAGAAGAAGAAGAAAAACCTAGGGAACTGCCTTAAAAATTTTATTTTGTTTTCATTTACTTTTATTATAGAAAACTTAAAACTACATATTTTTTACTCAGTGATAAGCTAAACTACTGTGTTCTACACTCTTGAGATTTGTAATTCATCTTTGTTTTATGCTATGGTCTGTGACCCTTATGGACAAATCTGAAACTCTCTTGTTTACTCCTTTGGACAGGGCTGTAAACACCCTGTACTGGGGTAAATCTTTTTTGTTCAGTTCTCAGACTGTCTGGTCAGGGTCTCCTGAGGTTCCAGGGCAGCCAAAGAGATGCCCTGGGTTCCGACAGGGACACGGTTGGCAACATCAAAAGAGAGACTGAGGACTGTCTGGGTTATTTCAGAACTGGGGGCTCTCTGGGTGGGTGGGATCCATTTTGAAAACCTGCCTCCTTGTGCTGTTTATACTCATTATTTTGTGCGTTGGTTTTAGGATACTTAAACGTACGGTGATTAGGTTAATTTCGAGCACCACCTCTCCCTCAGAGGTGAATATGGTCACAGTCCCCAGCGCACCACCAGAGGATGAAAGAGGCCCAGAAGACATTGCATTGCCAGAAGGGGATGCTGCCGCCCTCCCCTTCGAAGAATGGCCAACAAGTCAGAACTGGTTTGATGATCTCTATCCGAACTCGGAATATTTAAAACCTCAGGTACAATTCACCTCCTTTTAATAAAAAGGGGGAGATGTGGTGGTGTATGTTTTATGTTCTCAGTTGAGTTTATATATTATGATCATTATTTTGTACTGTTGAAGTTCTTTGTACCCCAGTTATCCCCAAATGGTTTGGTTTGTATTCCCTCTCTGTATTTTCCCACCCTTCAGTTAGTTTCTCCCATCAATCAAAGTTTTTTACCCCAGCTCTCCCCTCAGACCTCCCTGTCTACCATTTGTATCCCTGCCTCCGGGACCTGTCCATCAACACAAGGCCTCTCCCTGCGTCTGGAAAGTTCCCAGGAGGGCATCGTTTGGCTAGTCAGGATCCTAGGGGGCTCCCTCCTCCTTCCAGGGAGTGGATCCCTGGAATGTCTGTTACCAAAGAGCCATTCTCCTGTCCTTCCCCATTGGCCCATTCCTTGACCCTGCCTCTCACTCCTTCCCTCCATTTAAGCTGCTGCACAGGAGTTCTCCCAGCTCTTTGGGGCAGACACTCCCTGAATAAACGCAGGCTGTTGTACCCTCAGAGAGTCTCCTCTTTTTTGTTGTCCATTGCCACTGGTAATAGAGGGAGTCAAAGGATCCACAAGGGAAGGCTAAGTCCATCCGTGGACCAAGCTGAACCTCAAGTGTTGTTGGTGCTGCCGGAGCTAGCCAGGCCAACAGGGTTGTGGCATACTGTGACACTTAGCACCTGCCAGCAACTGCTGTGGGGCTTCTGCCTCACTGAGATGCTGCCTGGGTGCTGTGCTCCTGGGCTGTGTCCCTACTGTGCATGGTGCCACTAACCTGAGCTAGCTACAGTTCGGAGTATTTCAAAAAGCACTGTGCCACCCCCTCTTCTGCTTTTTCTCCCCAGAATCCCTTCCTTCCCTTGCCCAACCCCTTCTGATCCCAAACTCCTCCCTTTCTTTTTCCTCAGACCCCGCCTTCTCCATCCTGACTCTGCCTCCTGAAACCTCTGTGAACCTCCTCCCCCATTCATGTTGCTGCCTCACCCAAGACCCCTCCTCTTCCTCTT
>VWYP01032150.1:0-28152 GCA_013400435.1 Pycnonotus jocosus
GGTTTTTTGGCCAGCTAAATCTAATCAGCAGTGCAAAAATCAGGCAAAAAATCAGTCAAGGTACCTTTAACATACTGAGACACACACACTCCTTGGCGATATAAGCTTGGCCAAATGGCATCTCTTAAGCTTCTCGTAACTCTTTTTGGGGTGAAAAAGCAGGTCTTGGAGCATAAACAACAACATGAGTAACAATAATTAATGACTGTGGTCTCTAAGCCCAGCTGGAAGTGTGAACCAAGGCGACATTTGTGTGAAACAGCAGCTCCTGCCTTCTGCTGAGTTACAGAATCAGCTTGAGCCAGGGAATAAAAGGAGCTTGAAGGGGTAAGGATGGGTTGATGAGAGAGGGGTGAGGGGGAGCAGGGGACACAGGAAAACATTTTGGTGGAAGGACATTCCAGAATCAGTAAGGACAGTAACGCTCCTGATACAATATATTTCCCTGGCTTTTCACTGGGAAAGATTGGATATGTCCCAGGTGAACTGCTTTCACTTGTGCAGGAGAGCAGCACCCTGGATCCCAAACCTGCTAATATAATTCAGGGAGGAGCAAACGTGTCGTTCAGGAAAACAACCTGTTCCGAATCTGTGTTTGTCTTTGAGCTGCTGATGGTGGCAGCAGTAATGCACATGCTTCATTGGGGAGGTACACACGTCCTTAGAAGCATACAGAGATCTTAGATTTTGCTTGAATTTTTCCTGACTCCAAGTTTTTGGTTTTATTAGTACTGTTACAATATCAGGTGTGTAGCTTCACAAACCAAAGATGAACCCAGCAAAGAGAATAAAGAAGCAGAAGAATCAGAGCAAAATCTGAAGATCACCAGTTCATGCTGACTTCGTCTGCAGAATTTTACTTAACACTTAAATTAAATTAATCCTCATTCTGGGGTAGCTTAATTCTTGGGATCTTTGCCTTAGCAAACCTTTCTTTCCTTTTTCAATCTGCTTTCCCATTGTAGTGAAACACATGCAAATTCTGAAACAGAACAATTTGATTTCTTTGAGACCCTAAACTGCTGACAAGACAGGTTAATGATGATTTGTCAATAGTTCATATCTGATGCACGGAGAAAATGCAGATATAAAATAAAATGTGATGGCTTAAGAGAAAGATTGAACTTAATCTGTTCTGTCTGGGTGTACAGACATCTGAAGTTTCAAATTTCTTTCTCAAAAACATTTCTCCAGACAACGCATAATCTTTAGAGGTGTTAAAATCAAGGTAAATACTGGGAAATGAAAAGGAGAATGGACTTAATATAGCTCAACCATAAGTCTTAGAATAGTGTGAAGTGAGATGGGATCCTTCTACAAGAAACATCACTTCAGGTGAGTGTAGATCCTCTCTGGAATGTGCTAAAATCAGGGATATTTAAAGCATGGACAAAAAATTTTGTTACATACAGGCTGGTTAACTGTGCAGGTTGGAATAGAAAAAAATCCTTTGAATCCTAAAAAAGCAAAATGCAGAATTAGCAGAGAAAAAAAAAAAAGCTTCAGCTGCTCCTCCCATCATCACTGCCCAGCATCACGTGTATTCCTACATCACATCACACACCAGTCATGTTAACACAGAGGCTTTCCCTATGCCAGCCCTCTCCCATGTTGTCTACTCATGGGATCAGTGGACAAAGAATTGACTCACCAAAATTAGTTTAATATTATAGTTAAAACTACAAAATGAATTTTTCCTTTGGAAAGGTGAAGAGTATGTAGACATAACTGCACCAGGTTTCACACCCAAAAGCCATGGACCAGGAAGTTCTCTCTCAAAAACCTGTGGTCTGACAGATAAATTGACTGTTTGGTCAATTATTCATTTTATGTGCAGCTTTGTTAAGAAAAGAACAGTAAATGCTTTGTCCTGTCAGCACTCAATGTGGGATTCTGACTTTTAGAGGGTTTAGGCACTTGACTCCTCTACAGCTGTTGGAAAACAGGAGCTGGAAACAAACCTGAGTGCAAAATACCTGCTGAGTATTTGGTACTTGCATAGTTCAAGGAAGGAATCTGGGCAGAAAAGCCCAATTTCAAGAAGGAGCCACCACAGAAGTCGAATACTATTTTATGGGGAAGGAGCTATCTGACTTGGCTTCATTACAGATTCACACATTCAATCACACCAACATCACTTTTCAAATACCATCTCTTACAAATGGATGTTGTTAACTTTCCCCGACAGTAAAGGCACAGCATGTGATTTTCATCCATCAGAGGAAGCTTAATAAATCAACCAGTACATTACAGCTTCACGCCAAGTTAGCACCTTCATCATGGAATGAAATTAGCAAAGCAAATACACTGGCTAATTGTGAAATATGCTAATTACCAGCTCAACCCGTGAAATAAGGCATGAGTGATGTGTGACGAGCTTTGTACAGAGTCGTGAACGCTTGGAAATGCGACACTTAAATAAAGTCTAAAACTGCTTATGCAGAGAGAAAGGAGAACAGACAGGGCTAGGGAAGAGGCATGGTGGAAAAATATTTTCATAAGAAGTTTGAAACCTTTTCGCTTCTGCTACTCTCCTGGGATTAAAGGCTGGAAGTAGGGAAATGCGCTGATAACAGGCTACAGACCATTTTCCATCTATTTCACACCACTCTGAATCTATTCAAGGTCATTACCAAAGAGAGCTGAGCTACCAGTTTGGGATAAATTCACAACTTGGCATAGTTTGACTTGAAGTCAACAGCATGGTGGTTTTCCATTGGTAGAGAATTTGTCCTTTTATTTGATGAATTCAGACTCTTTTGCTCACCAACCAGGCACTGACAGTTGGGCTTTGCAAATGTCTCCATTTTTGAGAACAGGAAGATGATTCACCAGCCTCGGGCTTTCTCTGCCACTCACCTTGGCTCTTATGGAGACTCTTATTTGCGTTTCTACACAAATATCCTACTTGTGTTTCTGTACTTGTCTTCTAAATTATGTAGTGTTTTCTCTATTTAAACTCCTCCTCCCCAGATTTTCATCCTGCTAGAGGAGGGGAAAAAAGGCTCTGAGAAAAGGAGAGAGTCTTACTCTGGTTCATCAACAAGGGAAGACATCACAAATACAGAAAATGAGCCCTGTTTTATAAGGTTTTCCATTTAGTGTTCAACAGTTCTTCCCCTCTGCTCTACCTTTCTGAAATCCCACCTGGAATTCTGCACCCAGCTCTGGGGCCCATGCACAAGAAGGATGCTCTCTTGTTGGAACGAGGCCAGAGGAGGCCACTCATATGATCAAAGAGCTGTCTCTGCTCTAGGATGAGAGAGCTGGGGTTGTTCAGCCTGGACAAGAGTAGACTCTGGAGAGAACTTAAAACCCCTTCCAGTGCCTAAAAGGGCTCCATGAGAACTGGATTAGGACTTTTTACAAGGGAGGGCACAGAGTGACGGGACAAAAACAAATAGCTTTAAGGTGAAAGAGGGTAGGTTTGGATTAGATATTAGGATGAATTCTTCTTTGTGAAGGTGGTGAGGGCCTGGCACAGACTGCCAACAGCAGCTGTGGCTGCCCCATGCCTGGAAGTGTCCAAGGCTGAGCTGGATGGAGCTTGGAGCTACCTGGAATAGTGGAAGGTGTCCCTGCCCGTGGCACATGGGAGTGGAGCAAAATGATCCTTAAGGTCCCTTCCAACCCAAGCCATTCTGTGATTGTATGATTCTATAACTGTTATCTTGTCAGCTCTTTCCATGGAGGTCAACTCACAAGGTTTACTCACTTGTAGGGTTGAGGTTCAGAGCCAAGACTTCAGAGGCTTTGAGAATGTCTGAAAATGTCCTTGTATTTTGACTTCTGAGTATGGGATTAAGCCTTACTCTGTAACAAACAAGAATATTCTTTATCTTTGAATTCAGAAAATTATACCTGGAGCATTCCCAGATATCCATTAGATTCTCATAAATTCTTATGTGAGCTTTTTTTAGAAAGGTCACCTGAAAAAAGTAGTAACTCCATGATCACTTTCATTTACACAGCACAGTGCCAGAACATCTTATCCCCATCTTTTTACACTCCCACCCTCCCTCATGCCAACCTGTGTGTGATGGGCAATAGATTGTAAACTGGAGTCAAACTGCAGCAGCTCTTTGCTTCCAGAAACCACAGAACAAAATAATGGGTGACCAGGATGAGTGGAAGGTAGCTTGAAAGTTGTGTAGGGGGAGGTTTAAGTTCAATATTAGGAAAAGATTCTTCACCCAGGGGATGGTTGGGCACTGGAATGTGCTCCTCAGGGAAGTGGTCAAGGCCCAAGGTTGACAGAGCTCAAGAAGTTTTTTACAACACTCTCAGGCACATGGTGGGATTTGGAGTATTCTGTACAAGGCCAGGAGTGGGAATCAATGATCCTTCTGGGTCCCTTCCAACTCAGCACATTCTATAAAACTATGATTCTATGAAATAATAATGGCCCCGTAGGGTTTCTAGCCGGGCAGTCTGAGAGGCAGAACTCTGGCAGAAGTCAATTGCTGGCTTATCGCAACACAGAATGGCTCAGGTAGGAAGGGATCACAATGGCTCACCTACTCCAACCTCCCTGCTCCAGCAGGGTCACCCCAGAGCACAGGGCACAGGATTGTGTCCAGACAGTTCTGGAATATCTCCAGTGAGGGAGACTCCACAGCCTCTCTGGTCTCTGTTCAGTGCTGGGTCACTGCACAGGAAAGAAGTTCTGCCTCCTGTCCAGGTGGAATTGCTGGGATCAGTCCCTGCCCGTTCCTGTGGTGCCATTGCTGAGCCCCATGGAGCAGAGCCTGGGCCCTGCTCTGACCCTCCCTGCACACAGGGACACCCAGGGCTGAGGGCCCCTCTCAGCTGGGGATCCTCTCGGGGCTGAACAGCCCCAGCTCCCTCAGCCTTTCCTGGGCACGGAGATGCTCCAGTCCCTTCATCATCTTTGTCACCCTGCACTGGACACACTCCAGGAGCTCCATGTCTCTCTTGTCCAAAGGACAAGAACTGGACACAGCACTCCTGATGTGCCTCAGTAGAGCTGAGCAGAGGGGCAGGATCACCTTCCTCAGCCTGATGGGACACAGCCAACAGCATTTTGTTATGAGTATTTCACAGAGTCCCATGCAACGTTGACAGACAATAAAACCCAATTTTTAATTATTTTTTGGCAAGACCTCTGATTTGTATTTTGCTTCCTGGGGCATTGCATTGTGGCTGCAGAGCAAGGAGCACTAAAAAAACCCCATACATGAGTTTGATGAATGGAAGAACTAGTTTCCAATTTTATTATTGTTTTTCATTGTTGCATCCTGAAGGATTAAATGGCTGAGCCAATTTATCAAAAGTTTGTTGCTGGATCCCAGGAAGAAGATGTCCCACCCATGGAAGTGTTCAAGACCAGGCTGGATGTGGCTCTGAGCAACCTGGTTTAGAGGAAGGTGCCCCAGCTCACATCAGGATGTTGGAACAAGATGATCTTTAGTGCCTCTTTCAACAGAAACCATTCTGTGATTCTATGATTCTATGCCTCACCCTGTCGTGAAAGGCTGGGTGTTGCTTCTATCACAGAATTGTTAGAATTAAAGTTGGAAAAAAACCTTTAAGGTCATACAATCCAGCTGCCCACCCAGACCACCACAATGTTTACCTTGAAATCATGTCCTAAGTGCTGTATCCACACATTGTTCGAACACTTCCAGGAATGGCAACTCCCCAACTTCTCTGGGCACTCTACTCCAGTGCTTTATCACAGTATTCTTTGTCCTAATATCCAATCTAAACATCCTCTGTTGCAGCTTGAGGAAACTCTTTCTGGTACTTGTTACCTGGGAGAAGAAACTGACCGCCACCTGGCTGTCCTCTCCTGTCAGGGAGTGGTGCAGAGCCAGAGGGCTCCCCCTGAGCCTCCTTTTCTCCAGGCTGAGCCTCCCCAACTCCCTCAGCTGCTCCTCCTCATCCTTGTGCTCCAGATCCTTCCCCAGCTCCTTTCCCTTCTCTGTACATGCTCCAGCCCCTCAATGTCTTTCAGACACAGCACAAAGGAAATGAGATTTCAAACTCTGCTAATTTGTGGAATTAGACTTTATTAACCTCATTTTCTTCTCATTTGCTGGTGGCCTGAATCAGTCACTAAAGTCATGCCTTCATGAAGCTGATCACTCTGACAGGAGACTCAGACATGAGATTTCAGCATTTGGAATTTTAGGTGTATAAGAGACGTGGTGGGGGGAGCAGGATGATGTAAAGGGACCCAGTATATTTGGAGGAACTTACATGTTCCTCAGTGCATTTCCCTTGACAGTTTGCAGAAATACAGTGAGTCAGCTGTCATCATATAATATATTAGTATAAAACAGTGTAAAAAGGGACAATATGCTTAGGCACTGATTAAAGAGAGAAGGGGAAAGGAAAAAAACCCTCCAAACAACCAAGCTCTTTGTTAGTGAAACGGAATTGTGTGAAAAGTTTGGAAATGTGCCTCTGCTCAACTTCAGGAATTAGTTCTCAATTAGTTGGAAGTATTTTCATTCTGGCTGCAAACCAGCCCAAAGACCACCTGCTGTGAAATAAAGGAGCACAGACCAGCGGTTATTATAGCAATAGCCATAAGTTTATTGCTTATTGGTACTAAACTTAAATCTTGGTAATTTTGAATTACTGAGTTAGCTTAGATTTATGGAGATGCAGGATCATTTAGAACTGCAGTCATTCCAGAAGGGTATATTATCTAAACCAATTTTCTTATAGTGATGCAATTGCAATACCACAGTTACGGTTGTATCAGCCTTTCCATTATAAACTCCTATTTTCAGGGGCTTGTAATTTGACCGTAAAAATTTACTCCTTGTTGAAACGTGGCACACAAGGTCTGAGATGAAATTAGATCTGTTCAGCCACTTCTAATGCTCCAAATCTACCAACAACAAAAGCGACCCAGCAGAAGTTGGCAGTTTGACATCCTTCAGTGTGTTTTTGCCATGATTCAGAGGAGACTCTTCTGGGCAGTTAGGACACAGCAAATTCTAGTGGAATGTGTCCCTGTCCATGGCAGAGGGCTTGAATCAGGTGAATTTTAAAGTGTCTAAAAAACCAAACTGCTCTAAGATCCTGTAATTCTATGAAATTTCTCCTGTGGCGTGATGGGCAGGAAAACCAGTCATGCAGATTTTTGGACCCACTTGGGGGAAAATTTGCACTCCTGTGTAGCTTCCATAACATGTGTGGGTGAGACTTCAAGATTCATACAACAGTTACAAACAACTTCTTAAGACTCTTTAGATGCAAAAAGATGGCTTAAATTTTAGAAAGCTTTAGAAAGTGAAACAGTTCACAGCAAATCATAGGCCTCAAGAAAAAAAACCTCCTCTGACTTATTTTTGCTATTCTAAAAATTTTACTGAGAAGCATTATCAACCTCTTCCTGCTAAAAAATTCCCATGACTGTAATTGAGCTAAAATATTAATGTTTACTCAAATTATTTTAACATTGATTCAATTTATTAATTTTAATTCTGATTTATTTATTAGCATTCCCTCATAAATCAGTAATGCTGATATATTAGCTCAACCTGCTCATTTCAGATGTCCCTCTCTATCCACTAGAAGGCACACCTTACATTCTGATTAATGTATTTACAAACTGGAGTCTTGTTCTGAACCATGTTTAAAAGCACTTTTTTTTTTTATTTTTCCATCTGATTGTACAATAATGCAGATAAGGTCTGACATTTCAACCAACACAAAATATATTAGTTTTGGCTTTAGCATTAAATGAATCTAGCAATGATTATTTTGCCCCTGGCTGCTAATTATTGCCGTGCAGTATTTGAGAAATACTTAAAACCATGGACTGTGTAAACCTACAGCAAAGTTTGCCAAGTCACAGTTGGATGAAGCACCTGCACAGCAACTGCTTGGCAAAAGACTTTTCTTAATCTCATGGTGCATTTAGCTGCAACTGAGACTCTGGAAAATCTCAGTGAGCAGTTCTTTGAACTGCGAGAAAGATTTGTATTTTTGTTTATGTCTCCTGTGGTTAATAGGCCATAGGAATGGAAGGTTTGGGCTAACCTGGGAAAGGACGTCACACATTCCTGTTCCTTGAGGGGTTGATCCAATGCTCAAGGAATTCAATGGCAAAATGCCTATTGATAGCAGAGGACTGAGATTAAATCAGCAATGGTAATAAAACTCCCACACAGTGTATTGTATTCCTAAGAATCTGGACCTTGACATGATTTAGAAAGTGGAAATGACATGATTCATCATCAGACACACATTTCACACCTATCTAAAATAAATGTCTCTGATGGGGAATTGGAATAGGTGTCAGCCCTAAGATCTAAGGTACAAATCTGTGTCTGATTTATGCAAATCAGTATTTATTATTGTATAAAATAGTGAAACCTCTTTTTTTATTATTGAGATTGTCATTTTTTTTAAAGCCTCTAAAACTGACTTTTATTAAATCCTGTAATTATGAACAAACTTGGCAAAAAAGTTGAAGTAGCATAAAAAGCTAGGGGTAACACCAGGACTTATTTCTGCTGGCATCTGGATCTTTAACCTCAAGCATTTAAACTTTTATACTAGCCAAACAATTTACAGTGTTTACAGTTTACTTTATTCAGCCAGAATATCTCAAAAACATAATAGAAGTGTTGTACAGAAAACTATTCACCATCCATGGAANCATTTACAGTTTACTTTATTCAGCTATTCAGATATTTTGAGAATATCTCAAAAACATAACAGAAGTGTTGTACAGAAAACTATTCACCATCCATGGAATCTTGAAAAGTGCTGCTAAACTGTGTGATCATAGAAATACAGAATCACTGAATGGTTGGGGTTGGAAAGGATCTTAAAAATCCTCCAGTTTCAACTCCCTGCCATGGGCAGGGATACCTTCCACTATCCCATGTTACTCCAAGCCCTGTCCAATGTGGCCCTGAGCACTTCCAGGGATGGAAGGGATGTTTTGAAAGAAATTTTTCTGCAGACTTAAATACATAACTTTAATCAAGCAAAATTGATAATCTTGGCTTAACACTGAGCTGGTAAAATACTGTTATCATTTTAAGTTTGCATTATGGGCATAATAATAAGATGTAATTAAACACTTCTGTAATTGCATTTGTTATTGGTGTCCTTGAGACTGGGCAATTATTGGAGGTCAGCTCTGATTACATTTTTCTTAGAATAGAAAATATCAGCTCTAGGTAAGGTCAAGGAACTATCAGCTTCTCTATCTACTAAATCAAGGCTTAGAAAAATTGGAAATTAGGGGCATCCTTCAGATTTAGAAAGTGAATTTTATATCCAATACAGTTCTGTAGGGGGAAAAAACTGAATTAGGTATTCAAAGAAGTTGGTTGGTCTCTCTAGATGCCCCAGCACCTTGAAGGAGCAATTCAGGATTATTTATCCCCTTTATTCAGGGCTTATTTTGACAGTGGCATGAGCAGACCTTCAACTTCCCTGGAGTTTGCTCCCAGTTTATGAAGTGACACCTCCATGGAAAACCCAGGAGGAATTGTCCCAGCAGGTGGAATTGGCCTGCGCTTTCCTAATTCCATATAAAATTTCTTGATTCCATGTAAAATATATTGAATGTTTAAGACTGCATAGGGATTTTTTATGCTCTCTCTGATGGCAATGAGGCAGAGGTGAATAACTCAAAATCAGAACTGGCAGAAAAGTGCCTCTAAACCATGATCATTTTAAGTTTTCACACTTTTTTTCCCAATTTTGGTACAAAATGAGAGAGTGAAACAGCAAAGTTGTTTTTACTAGACAAAATAAAACAAAATAGATACTATTTTGGATCAGGTCAAAAACACTGTTTGTTTTTGTTCTTTTAAAGCATTTTGTTTCCAAAACAGGGTTTTTTTACACATTCTTAAGTGGCAAGTTAACTCACAGTTTGGAATGCTTGAGATAGAAAAATCCTTGAAAATTGTACTTTCTCACACACTGGAAATTTTGTTTCTGTGAAACTGGCATATTCTAATATTCTGCTGAGGGTGGAAAAAATAAAAAGCTTCAATTGGAAAATTTCTGAACAGAATCACTAAAAATATATGGTTGTTAGGGAAGGTGGCAGGAAAGGTTTGGATGGCAGCTTATCTTTCCTGTTGGTTTTTTTTTACCCAGTTTTAGTCTTGCCACTGTCAGTGAGACGACACTTGGTCAATTTTGCTCTTGTTTCCAGGTATTCCATCTCCATTTCTTAAACTGCCTGCTGCCTTCTTCCCACATGGAAGGTTTAGTCACACATGCTTCTTGCTTCCTCAGCAAAACAAGGAGCTGAATTCTCATGGAATCTCACCTTTTCAGGCCTGATGTCTTTTATTCTTGCTTTCCACATTAGGCATGAACAACAGTTTATATTTTATTTTATTTCATTTTTGTGTTCTTATCCTAAAATTCATTGCTCTGGATTAAAATCTGGTTTAAAAAAANTTATGTAGAGAAAATGTGGATCATAATAAGGAGAATGTTAAGGGATGAATCAGTATCAGCAAATAAAATGGACCTTTCACCAGAGGGATGTGACATTATGGAATGGTAGTTGCTTCCAGACAAAGCTGTGCTCAGGAATCTGCTGACAAAGGGTGGGAACACTGTGGGACCCAGCTCAAATCTGTGCCATGGAGATGGTTTGCTTGCTTGTATAGATGTATTCTGAGGAACTGGGTTCTGTTCTTTACTATTTTTTTAAAATATATATTTTACAAAGAAATAAAAGCTCAGTAAACACACTCCACTTGCTTATGTCTGTTTCCCCATTTGCTAATGAGCATAAAAATCCTGACCTCTTTTGCAAAGATCCTTGAGATCTGCTGATGGAAAATGCTGTATGTCAGCAAACTCTTTTTTTGTCAGCATTATGAATATAATCATTTCTAAGGACAACAAATGGAGATCACAAAGTCATTGCTAGGGAGTGAAATGACTTTGGCATCACTCACTGCAATGTAGAACTATTGGTGTGAGTGGGGCCAATAAAGTTGGGACAACTTTGGTTCTTCCAGCCAAAACTGTGGCTTTCTGGCAAGTAAAAACCTGGCTGAGCCTCTGCCAGATCCTGCATTCACAGCTGTATAGATTGTGTGCCATTGCTCTTCCATCAGTAAAACAGGGCCACAAATCCAATTCTTCATGACTGGACTAAAGCTGAGAGGGAAGTTTTGGGAGTTAAAAAAGGATATGACTTAAATCTTGAAACAAGAGCTTAAATATTGTTTTTGTCAGGTTATCTTCACTGCTTTTTTTTTTTTTTTCATACAAATCCAATAAAGTGCAAATTAGTAGCATTAATTTACCTATTACTATAAGGATCAGAAACTTTTGTTCTGACCTAGAACTTTACTGAGACATGCAAAAAAAAAGCCCCAAAGATAGAGAATGAACTGGAGTGTGTTAAGGAACTGAGAAAGGCACATATTGCACCCTGGATATGTCACACTCTGAGAGAGCTTAAGATCACTGCTTTAGGAAAGCACCAAATATTACTGTAAAAATATTCTCTTTCTTTCTCTTTCTTCTAACCAAGGTGTGTGTCTAAATGATCATGGAAACAAAGATAGAATCCTCTGGCATTTCCTCCTTCACCTGCTGATACCAAGGGTGTAAAAATAAAAAATATTCTAAAAATTATGGTAAGGGAAAATTAAGAGGGACTGGAAGAAACTGGGACAAGACAACTACAGAAAATAAAGAGAGAACAACCTGATTTCAAGAAAAAAAATTTTGGATTTTCTTGGTGAGCTTTGCAAAAAGGACTCAAGAAGTATGACTCTGGGAAGCAATTTCTGAGATATGACTAAAGAGGATAATAACAAGACCCAAATTCATTTAGTGGAGGGTTTACGAGTCAATTCTGAACAACATAATAAAGAACAGTGAAAAATGGACTTCTTTATTTATGAAGTCAAGTGTGATATAACTTTACACTGAGTGGTCAGATGTACCATTAACATGTTCCAGCTTGTTAATCTGTTATTCTTTGAATAAAGATCTGAATTTGTAATGCTAAGTACCACAACAATCTGAATTAGAGAGAGACCAAACGTTCCTCGTAGTTGTAATGTGTTAATCTTTAATTTTCACTTCTTTCAGAAAATATTAAAATTTATAGCTAAGACTTTGAATAATGGTTTGGAATAAATGCTTAAACACCACAGCTGGCTGTAAGGACAGGCCAGCACTGGGTGTCTTGAACTGTCACAACCAGGTACCCTTACCTTGCCTAAATCATTGCTTACATTAACGGCAAAATGAACAAACATAGAACAGAGAGTGCAGTCAATGTAGATCTCTTTTTTGAATAAATATATAATACATAAAATCTGTTGTCTTCTAGGGCAAATTGAATTTCCTTGTTCAGCTTAGACCATTTAACCAGTTTATGTTTGTTCTCTTTCAGTGTACTTTTATCAATAACTCAGAATTAAATTTCCTTTCAATGAGCTCTCGGTGTTATGACTTAATTGTTAATTTCCCCCCAAATCAGTGATCTTTTGTCCTATCCACTGATTCTGGCAGTCTAAACTGAGGCATTTCTCTACTAGAACCAGTATGCCTGTCCCTGTTCATTTTCTTTTTCCCCCTCTGCTGAAATCATTATCCAAGCAAATGCGCTGCAGTTCCCCGGTTCGAGATTCACTTCACTCTGATTCTCTGGGATTTTTCCACCATAAATTTAGATTCAGAATTCCCTGCCCAGTAGGAGAGGGAGGAAAGATGCGTGCTGGTCATTTGCATATTTTAACAGACGGAGCTGCCTTTGCTGCGCAGCTGTCGATGCAGGAGAAATATTCTTTGGGGTAAAGCACTAGGCTGGGCAAAACAGCCTGTGAAGGCTTCCATCTCTTCCACTCCTGCTTTTCCACCAATTGGAACAGAAGAAATTGTCATGGTATAAGATTATCTACTCTCCATTGTCACAAGGACAGATTTCCCTGGTGGCACCTGGAAAGCTCAACTCCTCCAGACACTAAAATCCTTTCTATTTTAAAGCTCCAAGAGCAGGTGACTGTGCTTTTCAACTACTTGGATTTTTCTAATCAAACAGATTGGATTCAATTTTGCACTAGATCCATAAAGCAGAATGATTTTAACTCAATGGTCAGCTGTGGCATCTGCTGCAGCCAAACTCCACATATTCTTTCTGGGAGAAATCCAGGCTTAGGACTGCATTAAATTCTGCTTCTTTTCCAAACCAGGTATTTGTTACCATAAAAAATAATAGAGAGTGATAAAGAAAGGAACAAAAGCTTTAAATCTGTTACTGAAGATGGTAGAATGGTAAGATTTATCTGTGTATTTTTAATCGACTAAAATTCAGATATGCAGGAATGTTACTAATTCAAAGTATATTGATAACAGGGAGGTCTGAAAGCTAAGCTGAATGTGGTGGTTGTCAGTGGGGAAAAATAAAAGCCATCCTGAGTGAGTTATTCATCATACCACAATACATAATATCTAATGTAGAATATTCCCCTTGAGCTGTCCCATTTTATTAAAAGTGAGGAAATGTTGATGATTAGCTTATACTGAGCACACAAATATTAGAAAACTAAACACGGATGTGAAATTTCCATTTTGACTGGATTTACTGAGCCAAAGCAACCAGGATTCATCCTGTCTTTTGGTAATGGTGTCTAATATGTCTCATTTTCAGAAATCTGCCTTTATATTTATGTTTTTTCAGATCTCAGGTTTTAAGCATGGGGATTTGATGTGCCTATTCAATTAAACTGTGTCCAAAATTGCTATCAGGATGGAGGCAGTTCATGAGTCAAAGGCAGTAGCACCAAAATATTGACAAGAATATTTAAAAAATAGGAACAGAAGGCACAGAGGGCAAGCAGCAATATTTTATATACGATGGACTGCAGGGAAATATCAGTGAGTCAGTAACTCTCTCTGTGTAGCCAACCTTTTGTTCTGATCGCTGCTGTGTGACCCAGAGCGTATTTATCAACCTAGAAAGTTTTAATTTAACTTATTTCAGTTCCCCTGATACATTTGCAGAGCTACATTTCCCACCATGCTCTTTGTTAGAGCATAACCCAGTTATTTCATATTCTTCACTCCTCAGTGCAAAATGCCATGTCTCTTTTCTTTTTTTCTTTTCATTTATTTTGTATTTTATGAGCGCTGTCCAACAATACTGCCCACATATTTTAAAAGTGGCAACATAAGGAGTTATTTGCAAGAAGTCTTGAAGCACCATCAAGGACACCTGCTTGCAGGATTGTATTAAATTGAGATCAGCCAACATTACAGTGTATTTCAGCACTGGAATCAGCCAAAAATATGTCCCTAGCAGTGCTATTTTCATTATTCAGACCTTCACCCAAAATCTGTGTAACTGCCTCTTAAATTAATTTTCACACTTGCCTGTCTCTATAACTAGCTGCAGCAGTGTGCTGTGTATTTTAACTACAAGGAAGTGTTGCAGGTAGAAGATTTCTCCCTGAAGTCACTCGAATCCTCCTTAAATTCAAGCCACGGTCTCTCAGTCCCACGCTTGCAGTGGGGGGCACTTGTCATCTTTTTCATCACGGCAAGCTGTGCCCTAGATTCTGCACCCCCTCCCCTTCCCACCATACAGGTACGTGTGAGTGTGTGTTCTTTTCCCACTGAATTTTTTATTCAATAAATAAATAAAACTTTCCTGAAGTTGCTAAGGTCTCAAAGGCGCGGGAACTTGTAATATGAAAAAGAAAAAATGAGTGGAAAAGGAAAAAGAAAAGAAGAAAATAAGAAAAAAAAGAGTTCAAAGGCAGACAGCCAAGGTAGAAAGGAAAATATCTGTTCTGTGGGACATGACAGGAAAATGGAGTTGTTCTAGACTAACATCAGTGGAAGAGACGGGAAATATGATTAAAGTTCAAATAAATATCATCTTGATCTTTTTCATTTGGGTAAAAGTCGTGTGGGTTTGCTGTGAAACCTAAAGAAAAAGAAACCAAATTCTTGAGGGGGTGCTACAAACTTTCACTGGTAGCAACATAGAGATTTTCCAGGAAGGCAATAATTAAAGGTAACATAAGGAAATTATCTCTTTCCTTCCAGTAAGATGCAGCTGTACTGGGCTCCTCTTCCTCTTAGCTGATTTGTAGACTAGGCTTTACTAATACATTAGGCATGTCTTACAGATCAACATCAGCTTTTCCTGAAATCAGACTAAATCTCAGAGTTTTCAGGGTTTTCACAGAATCACAGAATCATTAAGTTTGGAAAAGATCACCAATTCTAAACCTTTATCCAACATCACTGTGTCCAGCTCCAAACCATATCCTCAGGAGCCACATCCACAGGCTTTGGAGCAGTTCCAGGAGTGGGGACTCCACCACTTCCCTGGGCAGCCTGTTCCAGGGCCTGAGCAATGCTTTGCCCCTCTTGCCAAGCCCATAAGATGAAGCCATTGTATAATCTCCTTTATTATAGGGTACATCACATCAAAACCTTTTGGACTCAAACTTATTCTGTATCTACAGGTCTCACATTTCTATCACAGCAACCATGAGATGTCTTAGAAGTAGAGAAAAATAATTCTGAGACTATTTTCTACACATAAATTTTCACCATTAACTTCAGGCTTGAAGAAACTTGGTCTAGTGAAAGGTGTCCCTGCAGGAACAAGGTGATCTTTAAGGTTCCTTCCAGCCCAAACCATTCCTCAGTTCTGTGATTCCATCTAAATAAGAAGCAACAAACAGAAGAAATTTATCCCTACCCTTCTTTGAGTAACCTTTCATCTTCACCTTTCTGTTTGACAGATTTTAGTCCTTCACAAAATGTCCACTTCATTGAAGGCCAAATGTTCAACATCCAAACCTTTTGATTTTGGAGTGAGAGCAGCAGAGAATGGGCACTCAGGAAACCTGGGACCCCCAAAGATGATTTTTTGAAAGATGAGGAGGTCCTATACATTAAAGTTAGCAGTTTTATCTAAGAACAGCACTGATGCTAAAACAACTCTTTGTTCTGTCTCTGTACTGATAAAAATTCAACTTGTTTGTTGATATGGTTTTGATTGTGGGCCAAAAGTAAGCATTTGAAATGTGTCTATGAAATGTCTCAAAGTGATGTTGGTAAGCAGCCAGTGTCAAGGATCTCCTTGAGGTTTATTTTGAGTCCCTAAATAATTCCATTATTAGGATATTGCCTGGCTTAAATTATAAGTATTTTTAAATAAATAGTTTAAATTAGAAATAATTTTATCTGAATTAAATTATAAATAATTTTCTTGGAGAAGACACATGTCCAAGATGGATAACACTTCCTTCTTGCCAATCTTTAATCACAGTCATCTCAAAGCTGTGTCTGGACAGAATTCTCTCAGTGGTGTTTCTCATATCTTCCTTATGTTGTCAAATTCTGATGGCTTGGTGACCCCTTGCAACGTGGTTCAGAAGTTTAAAGTTTAAAGCTGCTGATTTATAGCAGCCCTGTTCAGGAGATGTGGCTTCTTTTACTCACCTGTTTGCATCTTTAGGTCACCTCAGAGGTTTCTTCTCATGCTGGTTTCTTGATTAAAACAGGAGAGTCCTTCAGCTTTTTGGACAATGCAGTGGTGCTCAAGTTCATGTCCTCAAAATGTTTTCATAGCATGAGCAACCAGCAATAGCAGGCTAATGCTGTACTGGGCTTACTCTGGGCTTCTGCAAAAGGGGAATTTGACCTGCTGGAAAAATCCCATACTGAAGTGAAAGGAACCTCTGAAACCTGGTGCTGCTATCACACTTCCAGCACACACTAAATTATTCTTTCCACCCTCCACGTGGCAATTTTCCAGATGAGATTTCTAAAGCCATTGTCTTTTGCCAGATTTTTTTTTTAATTATTTTTTTGCATCCGTCTTAATTCTACTGAATGTATGAGGGAACTGAAAACAAACAAACAAAAAATTAAAAGAATGAGACAGAGAAAGAAGTTTAAAAAAAAGACAAACAAACCCATCAAAATGATAATTGCTAAGTTATCATTTGCTTGCTCTTTTCCAGTCTAGCTGCTGCAGCAGCTCCTCTCTCGTCTTCCACTCCGCCTTAGCTCCCAAATGGTATCAATTATCCACAAATCTCACAGGGCCTGCACCATCTGAATAACAATTCATTAACCTTCACTTTCCCCCTGCTGATTAACTCGCCCCCACCACCTCCCCGATGTAGGAGACAGCGTGTCGGAAATTCAGCCAAACTTTTTAATTATGCAAATAATACAATACCAGGAGATAATTGTTTAGCCCAGGACTCAGGCTGTATTTTCGATGCTCTGCTCTGCTCTCACAGGCTTTTCAGCTCTGTTCTCTTGCTTACATCATCTTGGTTGTGTCAAGGAGAATGAAGGATTTTCAGCTTTGCTCGGTGCAGGTGATCACTCCCAGAAGCTGCACGCAGATGTGCCAACGCTTGGGGAGGCACAGGCTGCTGCAAGGCTGGCCAGGGAACACAAAAAGCCCGTTTAAGTTTTCAGTATCTATCTTTCAGCTCCAGCAGCCTCCAGATGAACCCTGTGTGGATCCAAAAATCTCTCACTGCAGGGCTGAGTTTTGCATTTTACATCTGGTAGGATCCCATCTGCGCAGCTCAAGTCTTTGCACTCCTCGTGTCTGGTATGAAACTGCTGAGCACTCCTCACTTTTCAGCAGTCAAACCCCTTTCTTTTTCTAGGCAAACTTAATAAATGAAAAATTTTAAATCAAGTTTAAACCTCCAAACTTTTCTTTTTGACAGAGACAGCTTAAAAGCCAAACAAATTTATGACTAGAGATTTGTTTTATACAGACACACATAACTTTCACCCAGAGCTAACTCAGGAATGGCAGGATGGATTTGTTTCAAACTCTCTAGCATGCTTTCTGACAGACACATATGGGATTATTTCTATTATGCACGGGGTATGATTCTGAGCACATGAGGTTTGGGACTTGGGTCTGAAATCAGTTCACCTCTTGGGTCTGACAAAGGGCCATAAATATATCTTTGCACCTGTACAAGTTAGCTACAAACTTACCTCTGTAACTCTGGCTGGTCTGTCGAGTTATTTACCCATAAATAGGGGTGGCATTGCTTTATAAAGAATTTTAAAATCTCTGAACTGAAACTTTCTTAGCATTACAGATCACATTGGCAATATTGAATTTTGCCATCTGCTACATTCATCTGACATCATTCCTGTACAAAGAAAAGAATTGATTCTGCCTGATAACCAGCATCAAATATAGCAGCATAAACAAATCTCTGTGAGATTAGACAATGTAAAATTGAGGAAAGCTTGGCAATACTTTATACGTCTCAATTTAACAGTGTTTAAATTTCAGGTCATGATTATGTATCATAGTCATGATACATCAATATCAATATCCAATTTTTTCAAGGAATTTTTTAAAAGTTCAAGATTTCAAACACATTCAGACTGATTTCACTCTCCAAGATGTATAAGAGAGCAAACCTTTGCTTATAAACATCCAAATCACTTCAAAATAAGAAATTATAATGCCAGACTTTTCTATTATCTTACAGTTCTTGTTTTCTTAGACATATCAGAGTAGCTGAATATAATTACCTCAGTCTGCTAAGTTTGAGAGTGAAGATACAGGCAAAATAAGGCCTTGTTCTCAAATAACTTCTTAAGCTTCAGTAGTAATTGTTAAATGCATACATGGACTATGAAGAATGTTTTCCCAGCTCTTCTTAATGGAAGAGGGGTCCACTTCTCCTTGATATCTTGATTATTCTCCAGGAAAACCTCCTTTTTTTCAGTGAATATGAACTACTCATATCATGATGCTGGAAAGTTCATCACCTAAAATCCCAGTGTTTCACAGAAAATGCACTGCCTGATCTCTCTTGTCAGTCGAACTCAATCGACTGGGAAGGTGAAAGACCTCTCTGGGTGGCACAAAGTGTATAAATGTTCACATGATTCAGAACAATGAAAACAGGTTCATTTTTTCTCTCACATTTCTTACTCTTACAGGCAGTCCTTCTCTCAGGCTGTTGAATTTTCCAGGGCTCATCCTCAGGTATCCAGCTGTTCTCATACCTTGTACGAGAAACCACCCAGCAGCAGAAGAAAGATGTGACAATAAGGAGTCCAAACTCAACCTTTAGACCAAATGCCAGAAGTTATTTAAGAACCTAATGCTTAAGGAAATACCTGTCTCACAGAGTTGCTGAAAATCTTTAGCCATTACTGACTACAATGGAAGAGTGAGATGCTCTTACTTAGTTGTGCTGCATGATTAATTTCAGGCACCCAAGTTTGAACAGTTCAGCCTATGCAACTGGAAAAGATCACACTGAAAAGCAGAGTCAGTGAAGAAAAAGGCAGCTTTAGCTCTCTGCCCTCATTCAGTGTCTCTGATTTTATTGCTTTACTTCAGTGCTTCCTGCCAGAGACTCTTTGCCTGCCTAGGGCTTGCTTCTGTCCTTTACAGTGGTCAGAAAATGACAATATGCAGAAATCATTTGAGAAGGTAAAGGAAGAACAATATTTGATATGAATGAAACATTTGGAACACAACATCAGGCCTCTGCCAGGATTGCTAATGGAATGGGTTCACTTCTCAAAGGTTAGAGAAGTGGGCACTAAATATTTTTCTGTGAAAGAAATCACTGGGAGAAGTTATAAATATTTAGCTTTTAAATGAATCCAGCACATCACTCTTGCTAAATCTCCAATCCATCTGAACAGGCAAGGTTTGGTTTTTTAATTGATTTAATAAGATCTTGATACTTATGGAGTGCATGATGCCACCAAGGGGCATGGATGGGTGTCAGTATTCTTCCTAATGGAGCTCCAAGACCATGCCTTGCTCCATTCTGGAGGTCTCCACATTTCTGGCTGCACATTTGTTCTTCAGATTTTCTTCCTTAAGCATAAAAACCATCCCTGCTATTAGTTCATTCTTAGCACCCAGTGAGTTATTGATCATTAATTAGTTTGTGTGGTTTTGGGTACACTCACATGCAAGCAAGTAAATTTTAGTGATATTGCCATGGCAGATTTCTGGCAGATATATAGAATTGATTATGTGGTTTGTCTTTTCATTGGTACAAACCTCTGTCCATCCTAGCCAGGTTGGATGGGGCTCTGAGGATCCAGATGCAGTGGGAAACATCCCTGCCATGGCAGGGGGTTGGAACTGAATGATTTTTAAAGTCCCTTCCAACCCAAGCCATTTTGTAATTCTCTGTTGATGAACTTTCACAATTTAGAGCTGGAATAAGGTTCTCAGGTACAACTTAACTGCTCCTGATTCTCTGTCCATTTGGACTGACCTTCAAAACCAAAGTTGGAGAAGGACTCAGTTAATGTATGTCTACAAACTTGCAACTTGATTTTTATATAAGTGCTAAGCTAACTCTGTTTAATTGATTTTCCACATTGTACACTGAGAAATAGGATTTTTATGGCTCTTGAATAATTCAGAACTTTGATTCCTAAGGCAAAAAAAATGGGCAAGGAATAAAAGCATAATTGTCATTGTAGCAAAGGTCAAAAGGACAAGCTGGCCATAAGTTCATAATGTGCTTGTGCTCTTGGACTCATTGTGGACCGTGGAATATTACCTTGTTGAAATCTTATTACTTAAGGAAGGGGGAAAAAAAAGCACACAGGCAGTTAGCTGCAAAAGAAATGGAGGAAGTGTTAATTTTTAAGCAAGTTTGACAAAGATTGAGTTTCATATGACAAATACTGTCAGCAAGACAGGATTCTGTCAGTGGAAGAAGTTTAAACATTAACAATTTCTGTCAGGCTGTTGACACAACCACGGCAGACATTTCCCAAGATGCTGAGATGACTGCTGGCATTTGTCAACAATCCTGTCACAGTGACAGCAATAAGACCATGTCTGGAAATGTGACAGTTTTGGCTTCGTGTTCCCCTGAGCATTGGCCCAGGTGTTCAGAGAAAGTGTGGGAAAAACCCGTATTTCTGCATTGTCATTCGAACGCGGAAAAAAAAAAAACCACAGGAGGAAAATGAGCTGTCACTGCAATTCCCGTGATGCCTTTCTGCTTAGCATAACTCCACTCCACGGCCCAGGGTCCACTGGTCCACGCTCTGACAGATAATTAAGAAAGCAGCAGCTTTTTCTAGACGGCTCTTCCTCATGATTTGCATTTTAGCCAGAGGCGACCAGTTATAAAAAAAACATGATGGAAAGATGGTAAGAAGCCAATTAGATGGATGGATGGCTGACTGACAGCTCTCTGGTGTTATTACTCCAGATTTCATTGTATGTAGCCTGGCAGTTTTCAGCAAGAACCAACTTTTGCAGGTTTGTAGAGCTGTTAAATGAAGGACTATATATAGAATGCAACGGTTTTGCACAAATCTTTTACATTTTCCTGAAATAAACATTTATTACTTCCATTCTAGTTTAAGCACCATAATCTTTCTTAGTTAATCACAATTTACGTAGCTGCATCCAGGAATTTTGGAAGACTTTGTATTAAAATAGCTCTGTTGATACAGCAGTGATTAAAAAATGGGTTGCAAGTTAAACTGTGACATTTCATGACACGGCAGTAATTAACGTTTCTAAGAAACAAGTCTGATTTTTAACATAAAGAAATGACACTAATTCACTTGTAGAGATAAAGTATTTATTTGAAAGAAATAAAGTATTTGGAAAAAATAGAGAGAAATATGAATTTTGCTGTTGTGGTGGGAGAATTTGTTCTAGTGGATGTTTCCTTTGTTCTGGGGATCTTTATTTTTTTTCTGCTGTTTTTCTCTGAAATAAAACATTGTTTTGCACAGGACTTACCGTTTTAAATATGAAATAGCTTGTAAATTGCTGCTTTCCAGCTCATCTGTGCAGCTCCAACAGCTGGTAGCCAATCAGAAATATTCTTCTCTGCTAGTGCCTGGTGGCTGTATCTCTCTATAAAATTTAAACATTAGTAGGGCTTTTCTTACACTTCTGCATTGTTTGTGGATTTATTTTTTTGTTGTGAATACCAAATTTAACAAAGCACAGCAGCATTTGCAGTTCCAAAGCTACAACTGCCACACGATGAGTAATGGCCTTTGCCAACATAAAAAGTCCCTCAGCTTTCTTTGGCTTCTGCCCGTTTATCCAGTGCTGGCAATTATCTCTTGATGAATGTTTGGTTGTTTTAGCAAAGTTTCCCCCAAGCCAGTGCTTCAAGGGATGTGACTTTGTGGATATGAGTCATCTGAATTGTTGGGATCATGGGGAGCTGAAAATGTTATTCCTTTATTTTTCCTGCTACAATGCAAAAAAACCACAAAGCAACTCCATTGGAATCTCCTTGTTCAGACCCTACTAGGATTCTTCTTTTCAAGAAAAAAAAGATAAACATAAAAATCAAATTCACAACAGGTTAAAGGCCGAATTATACTAATTAATGCGTGTTAAATAGGAATCTGTGGGGTTTTCTCTGCAACAATACAGACTATTCATAGAATCACAGAATCACAGAATGGTTTGGATTGGAAGGGAACTTAAGGATCTCATTCCAACCCTCTGCCACGACCAGGGACACCTCCCACTTGACCAGGTTCACGTTCATACTAATAGAGTAACTGAATTTATAGCAAATTGCTCAAAGCTGGTAGAACTTCTGGAAGACTAAGAAATCTTCTCCCTGTATTGCTTTCTGTCTCACTTCTTTTTTTACTACATTCTTATTTTTCAGAGTCTAGGAAAAGCCTGAACCACAGGCTGCAGGAGATATGGTGAACCTCTTGGGGAAAAAAAAAAAATTACTCCTAATGCCAAAACTTGCAGACCTTCCCAAAACCCAAGTCTCCACTGTGAGGTCCTTCATCTCCTTTTCTATCATGCAGCTACACAAACTCTTCTCCTACATGATCCACCACCACACTTCCACAATAAATGACCCTTCTGACTCCTCATTGCCTTTTTGTTGTATCTGAAAGTTTCTGCTGTAATTAAGGCTTCTTTTTATCCTGAAAACCCTTTGTATTGGACCTTTTTTTTAAGTAGTAATACTAAACCACCTCTCTATTTTCTTATAACCCCAGTATACCACACATTTATCCAAAAAATATCATTGTTGGGGAGCACGGAAGGTTAAATACAACACAAAGCAGGAAAACTGAGGTGCCAAATTAATTTTGCTGATTTATCACCTTGAAGGGGAAACATGTTGGCCTGGGATGGGATTTGGAAAACTGGGACAATTCTGAAATAGACTAATATAGGAATTGTGATGGGCTGCTCAGGAAGTCCTGTGTGGGCAAGGAAAATCTCATTCTACTTTTGCTGACCAGAATTTAAGATTTCAGAAGCTGTGACAAAAATCAGAATGCAGGCTTAAATCTATATTCATATCCTTTGGTGGGAGTTTGCAACATTTCTTTCAAGTGGCAGGAAAGATAAAAAGCTGCTGCTCGTGACCATCTCCAAACTGAAATTTCCATCTGCAATTGGGATGGCAAAGAAGACTTAGGACAAAATATTTCCAAATAAACTGAAAAGTCTGCTAATTCTAAATTTTGCAGATCATTTAAGTATGCTCTTCTCCATTAGACTTATTTTTTTCTCCATTACTTATTTAAAATATGTCCTGTGCATTTTGTAGAGTAGCTGTTCACGAGAATTCCTCTTATTTAAGATCAACTTTATTGGTCTTCAAAATACGAAAATGAAAAAGAATGAAACCATTATTTTTAGGAGCAGAATATTTTAATGACATGGAGATCTAATTAAACCGAAATTTTTTTTTAGCTTGTCCCAGATCATGGTATATATAGATATATGTAGATATATACATTCACAAATATTCACATGCATACATTCAAAAGGAAGCTTTTTGCAAATAAACTCAAAATTAAAGATCTGCCTTCAAGCAAATTATATGTATTTCAAGAGAAACAAGATCTGGAAGGAAGATGAGAAGATGGAGAAGAAAGAAGGAAGGATGTTAATGTAAATTTTCTATTATAATGTTCTTCCAATGCTTATCTATCTATTTATTTACTTTTAATCTAAGAGTGGATTCATTTCAATCACTTACTTATTTTCAATCAGTATGAGAAATGTTTATGGATTTATTTATGTTGGGGGGGGTGACATTGATCCAAAAAATCCATGGAGAAAATTAAATTGGCTTGACTAAACAGACATGGCATAATTTAAAACTTTTTCATCTGGAAACACCCTAAACATGGGAAGAGTAAACATTGCTAACATTGTTTGCTTGAGTTTCTTTTTTTATTTATGTTTGCATTTCTGAGAGTGGGAGGACAGGGAATTAACTGTGAAATAACACAATTATTAAATGAGGCATGGAAGGAGGGGTGATAATGTGTGTTCCATTAACATCTCAGGGATGGTTTTATTGTGCCAGGCTGAGTGATCAGATTTGGAACATGAGTATGACACCTGAAACCACTTTTGTGGTTTTCATGGTGGAAAATACCTTTCCCTGACTAAAAAAATTTGAATTTTCAGTCTAAGTTTGATTCTTCTGATGTCAGGTTGAGAAAGCTGATCTGGAGATGATCCATGCTTTTCTAACAAGAGTCTTGATACTTCAATTATTTATCTTTATAAGCTCTAGGAGGAAGATGAACCTCTGGTTTAAAGTATTCACTTGCTTTTTAGGTTAGTGCTGGACAAAACAGATCCCAAACTCCCTGTACACATGGCTGCGCTTTGGGATATCAGCCTTACCCAGTTCTTTGCTTTATCCAGATCTCTGAGTCAGGCTATTGCTTGGCTCTGACACAGTGACTGCCATTTCTTTAAGGAAAATCCAGAAATTTCTATAGGTCTTTTTTCTGGTACTCAGGTCTGTCCAGCTCCTTAGAGTAATATTTTATAAGCTTAGCAATGTTCTAAGACTAACTCTCTTTGTTCTTTCAATGTCAGTTGCTAGATGGGAACTGCTTTTTTATTATTTTTGTAATTATTATTATTATTACATAGTAAAAACTATTCTTATTGCAGTGATGAAAGATTACATATGAACTAAAGGCAGAAGAAGACAGTAAAAGTGAGAACTGCTCTATTATTCACCACTATTTATTATTTCCAGTACAATAGAAGACTTGCATAACAATAAGACTCCAAATATAGCCAGAATAATTTAGGAGAAAAATTTTGCTCAAAATTTTGAAGCCAACACAAGCATAATTTAATGATTAGATGGATGTACTGCACATGACACAACACCAGGCTCTTCAATCCAAACCAACATAAATGTGAGGGATGAAAACAACTCAGAAAGTCAAGCTTAAAAGCAGAGCAAATGTCAGAAATAATGCAATTTGTCTTAAGATTTGACTGAAGACCAAGAAAAAAAAAAATCCTTCCATTTTCTTTGTGGCCCGGAGAGCAGGTTCAAAAAGCACAGGGCACAGCAGCAAAAGGTCTGATCACACAGGGGTTGAAAACCCAAAAGGAAAATCACAAGTATTCCCTAATTGGAAGCCCAGAGAGAGCAAAGGTAAGTAGCTCTTTCTAAAATTCAGAAGCAGGAAGAATGAGGAAGATGAGGCATTCACTGAAATGTCAAAATAAAATCGATAAAGCATTTTTTGGAAAATCAATGCAGAGAGTGGAAGACACCAGACATAACAGAGAGGCAAATGCTTTCTCTGGAGCAGATGAAAACTCCAACAGTGGCATTGAAAACAGGTGTTGTTTTCATAATTAAAACTCAAGGGAAACCTGCCTAAAGGGAGTTGTAATAATGAAATAAAGGGGAAAAAAATACCCATGGAGAACAACGTCTCATTAGGAGAGGTAAACTTCACATGTGAACAACACTGAGCTAAATGACAAATTGTTTTTCTTAATGGCACTGTGGTGTGAGACAGGTTCAGAGGTTCTGCTTGTTTTGCTGCAAACTGGTGATTAATGACTGCAAAGGTTTCCACACAAGTGTGAAAGACAGCAATGGAAAATGAAGATGCAAGTTGTCTCTCCAAAGGGACACTTTATAAAACCAGTGTCTGGACAGAAATAGGAAAGCCTTTGAGAGATTAGAAAGCCCTTCTAATAACTGGCTGTGGAATGACCCAGTTTTGTTATTTTCTGTTTGGTTCCTAGTTAATACTGTTTTCCCCTTGTAACCCACGCACACTAAAACCTCACGAATAAGAAGACCCTGAAGCAATTCTGAAATCATCTACGGTGTATTTTCTCGGAGATAAAAAACATCAGCAACTCCATTCCCTCTGACTCAGCTTGGTGTGCAGGTACCATGGAGTCAAACGTGGTGCAGACAGTCAAAGCACTGCTGGAAACCCTCCAGGAAATCTGAAATGTCTGGGTGATTCCACACTTGATTTTCCATAACCTTATCGATATTGTCCCTCAAATGGGGATGCTGAAAGAGGGAGAGAAACTGCTTATGTCAAGAGGTGGCTTGTAGGGCAGAGGAAAACTAGTTTGGTCTGAATAAAACTCTTCTGCCACAAACTGAGTTTTTCAGAGGTGCAATGTAGCACAGGGATTTCTGATGAGGGATTTTTGGGAGAAATGTCTGCAGCAGATCCAATGTTCTCAGGTTTCAATGTGCTTAGTAGGCACAGCTGGGATTCAGGAGCTGTTACAGTTGGCTAAATACCTGCTGCATGCCCAGAAGTACCAAATAAACCAATAAACCCTCTAATCTGTAAGCAAGCAGAACCACTATTCCAGCAAGTTCCTGGGTGGGAAGGAAAGATACACCATAAAGAATTCCGTAAATTGTTCAGAGGTAAAATAACTTGGCTGTTGCAAATACAGTGACGTGAAATATTTAGTAAAAGATGCCTATTCAGCATCAACATGGTTATAATGTTTGGTTTCTAATTAATGCTGATATATTAGATATAATAAATAGTAGGTAATGATACAAAATTAAATAACATAATTTAAAGAATACTAAAATATATTAATCCTTGAAGAAAAGTCATACTTCTAAACATGAAAGCTCTGTTCGAAGGCTTTGTTCATCATCTGCAAGCAAAGAAAAAAATTAGAAGGGGTGAGAGTTAATAATGTTGTTACATATGTAACATAGGGTCAGTAATGAATAGCAGTGAATTTGTCTCCAAGCACATCACCTGAGAGATCAATACTTTATTGAGTTCGAATCTCTAGACATTAAAAAAGGATGTTGGAAAACTGAAAATCGTGTGGAAAGCTGCTGCCAGCACAGAAATCCTTGTGGTGGAAAACTTAAGGAGTTCCACCTCTTTTAATGCATCTCCCAGGCTAAACAGTGACAGCCCTGAGTTTTCATTTCACATGCACAGAACCATATCAGGAACCATAAGAATCTTCTGCCTCATAGAGAAAAGTTCATGACACTGCCTAGAATTAAATGTAAGGCAAGTCGTCATTAGGGAAAAAAACCCAACACATTTCTTTTTTCATTCAGAGCTATAAATAATAAGAAAAATAACATATGGAATTATAAATTCTTTTTAATGGAATTTAATAGAGACTTACACTACCCATCATGGCAACAGGGTATTGCTATAACAGCTACACCTCCATTTGATATGATTAAGCTGATATAAATATCTTAGAAGACATAAAACCTTCCTGTGATCTCAGATCATCCAAAGATTTTTTCTTGAAGCTGGCATATGCAGGCACAGCGTTTTTTCAGTGTCTGGAATTTCAGAGTTAAAGAACCTTAGTACACACCCTTCTGCTCTGCCAGAAAAATTCATTTTGGGAGTCAGTGCGGCAAACGTGAATCACCACTGAGCAACGCCCCGTGAATTCAAGGGGGACACACATGCAAGCTTTTTGCAATTAAAATTGCACAGGGAATGTGTAAAGGTGAAATTGTAATTATCAAACTGGAGCCTTGCCAGAAAAGTGGGACAACCTTGTTGTCTTTGTTTGCTGTCTCAAACTTTTTCATTTCAAGAAGAAAACATTTAGGATGCCTTTCCAGAGGCCTCATGCAACATCCTCATCCAAAGCACTGCTTTGCAAATTGAGATTGATAATAAATATTTCCTGTTTCCAGTAGGGCCATAGCCCTTGCCTGACCAGGATTGGGACCCCCCCACCTCCTATCCAGAGAGCAAGACAAGTTATGTTGTCTTAAAAAAGGGTTATTTTTGGTGAATTACTTTAGCCAACCAAAAAAAAAACCCCAAAAAACCCAAACCAAAACTAATATGTTTTGGGTTTTTTTTCAACCGCAGAATAATTATTGCTGTGAATTGGGAATC
>VWYP01032151.1:0-38699 GCA_013400435.1 Pycnonotus jocosus
ACAAGCCAGGGTGCCATTGGCCTCTTGGCCTCTTTAGCACACTGCTGCCATACACTGCATGACAATATTCTTGTCATCTAACTGCAGCTGTCTGCAACGAAGATGTCCAGTTTTTAAAGCAGTCCTCTCAGAGGTGAGAGACATACCCTTTAGCCACTGATGGTTAGGTAGCTTGTGCAAACTGATCATCAAGACTCTGCCAGGGTCACTAGGCTGCTGCTTCCAAGTTTGCACTATCCCAAGACAGCTGCCAAGAGTGAAGGCAGAAAGTGGATTCAGTACCTGCTACTCATCAAGAGTGGCCGTTTTAGCAATCTGGTGTGATGCAGAGATAGGTTTATTAGTACTTTTCTGCTCTTTGTAGCTTCGGTGCAGGCTACAGGTCCATCTGTCCTGGGAGACCACTGGAAACGTGCAGGACCAAACCCCAGACATCTGTGTGTTTCTCCTAGCTCACTCCCCTGATTGCTGAGGTTTCCAGCTTGGAAAGTCGTGGCAGAACATGAAATACACGTGGCATCTCTGCGTCCAGGCGCACAGAAACAAAATAAGTGTCATGGGGAAAATATAATTTCACAGTGGCAGGCCCTGTGTTGGGATAAACAGACGTCTTGTTTCCTCTCATGGATGCATGGAAAATCAATTCCCAGTCTTCTGCAGTGGCTCCTAAACATGAACCAAATTCCCTTTTGTAGTACAGTTGTTTTGTGTCAGTGAAAAGGTTTCATTTCTAGCAGGGGAGCTGCAGGTAACACCTTTTTGCTATCCTGATTTGTCATTAGGGTGTCTATCTTCTCCTCTTTATAGTAGTCTCGTTTCAAGTGCAGTTTTTTGCCTGGGGGTCTGAAGTAAATAAGAAATAAGTAATAAGTAACTGTATCTGTCTCTAATTCACTAAGCATCCAGAAAAAACAGCTAATGTGCCTGAACCACAGGGATGAATACATTAGATTAATCTAATTCAGCTACTTTTCACTCAAACAACCAGTAGCATTTTGAAAAAGGTTGTGAAAGGGATTTAGAATTTCTCTTTCACATTTTGCATTCTTCTTCTTTCCATAACTTTCTGTGTTGCATTAAATGTTAGTTATTCAGTTAGCTTATTTCCTGGACCCTCCTTAAAACTTTACTTTTAAAATAAATATATTCTTTTCAGATCTCAGAGCTGGCTCTGTATTCACTGAGATTCTCAGTGTCCAGGAAGGGCAACAGAATAAACACAGACATACAGTGAGCAGCTTATCCCACCTGGAGCAAGCAGCTCCCTCTTGTCACTGTTTCACTTGCACCTCAGGTGGGCAGCACGGCTACAGGGAATCTTGGAGCATCACTGCTGGGCTTAGAGCAATTCTCTGAGTGTGTGATGGCCTTCTCTACACCTCCTTAATCTCCCTTGGCAAAGGTAGTGCATGTATTACCCTGCTGCCATGGCAAGTTTGACGTATCCTCTGCTCCTTTATGCCCCACTTTTTCTTGGAAATGTGCAAATAGACCCTGAACAGGCTGCCTAGACCCTTCACTGTAACAACAGATTACTGGAAGCTCACCTAGCTGTGCATCTTTCTCACTGCAGTTCAGCCTAGATAAGGGTTACCTCAGTTTCTGGAGAGAATATCGTGTGCAATCCTTTGTGTATAAAGCCTCAGACCCCATCAAGGTGTGAGATTTAAATGGCTGCTTTGCTGCCCACAAGCTCTGCTCTCCTGTCAATAGATTGCTTCAGTGTGATTTGTTCTTGGCACTTTCCTGTGGTTGGTGATCATCTCCTTATATTTTGTAAGTGCTGACAAGCAACTTGGTTATTTGTCCAAGTGTTTTGCTGGGACCCGAAGCCAGTCTGCCTATTCTGTAATTCCCAAGCGCCTCCTTCCCCTCTCCTGAAAGTGAAGTCTATGGTCTGCCCTCCCTGGCCCCTGGAACCTCCCTGTCCCTGGTGGCTCTTCACAGTTAAGTGGTTGCATCTCCAAGGCTGCTTCAGGAAGCTTGCTGAGTGTCCTGGGATGCAGTTCAACAGGCATGGATGATTGAAAACACCACAGTTATCTAATTGCTCTCTAACCAAATCTCCTCTTGCTGTCACATGAGTTTGTATCCTACTAACACTGGCAATAGCTTCATCAGCAATTTGATTGCTGTTGAGATTTTAGGGAAGTTTTCAGAAAAAAAAGGGCATAAAGTGTTTTGTCTCTCTGCGCTGTGCTAATGTTGCACCTTCCTAAATAGTGGGTCAGCTCTTTCTTTGGTCTCTCCCATTGCTGCTGGCTGGTGCCCCCACTGCTCATCGAGGCCACAGTAGAGGGAGATGCCATCCAGGCAGTTTTGGGGCCAGCAGATAGCACACAGATCCCACAAAGCCCCCAGCACCCTGGGAGGGCCTGCTGGCAGCGAGGTTTGGCCAGGCTGTCCCTAGGCAGGGAGCCCCTCTCTCCCCAGGCTCAGAGGTGACACAAAGCTTGTCTCTTTGTGTCCAGGACAGATGTCAGCCAGGTGCACAATGCACCTGGAGCCTGTACGTGATAATTGCTAGGACTGGGTTACTGCACTGGGGCTGCAGAGCAAAGACCAGGCTGTTGTGGGGTGCAGGAGAGGTGGCAGCTCCAGGGTGGTGAGTTCCTCATCCACTCCCCAGACACTGCAGGGATCTGCTCTGAAAGAGATGCAAGGCAGAATAAGCACAGGAAAGGACAAATTTTTCTTGCCAAGAGCAGATGAAAAGAGATGTTACAATGTCACTTGTTTCTGGTAACATGGCCCCAGCTCTGACACAGAGGTGGAGGGCATCCAAGTTTCATGCTGGAAGGAGATGAACCCACACCTGGAATCCTATCTGGGTTTCAAAGGTCAGGTGCCTTTCTGCGGTTACAGATGTCGTGGGGATGGCATTTGACCCTGCCTCATCCTGCACAGAAGGCAAGGTATGACGGACAGCAGGATCATTTGAACCCCCCTGGAACCAGCTTTCCTTTGAATTACAAACTGTTTTTTGTTTCTTCCCAGCCAGGTCTCTAGACAAACTCTATAACTTTGCTGACTGCTCTGGCCTTCACCTGATCTTTGCACTGAATGCTTTGCGCCGAAATCCCAACAACTCCTGGAACAGCTCCAATGCCCTCAGCCTGCTGAAGTACAGTGCCAGCAAGAAGTACAACATCTCCTGGGAGCTGGGCAATGGTGAGTGTGGGAACAGGAGAGCCGCTGGAATGGAGCTTGCTGTAGCAGAAAGATACTCAGTTTTGGAAGAGGACACTTGTAGCTCCCAGGATGCTTTGCCAGTGTATTTTCAGAGGGATTTAAAGGTTCCCTGCTGTAAGGCAGCACCACCTCTAAGACTTGGTGTGAGTGAGTCTCTTATCTGGACATTTCTCTCAGTATTAATCACATGAAATGTTTCTGCCCTGACTGCTGAGCCCAGCTGGTCCTGGGGGGCCAGGCCAGCTACTGTAGGGACTTGCAGAGTGGCTACAGTGCCAGGGGAAGTGGGCAACCCTTTGTGGACAGCAGCATGACACCAAGGTACAGCTCCTTCACCCAGCACACAGCAAAAGGGGTACAGGAGAGCAGGCAGTGGCTGCCATCCACCCCTCAAAGGCTCCTTCTGTTGCTCTGCATCCTTTGAGGAGGTCAGGCAGTGTGACAGGGTGAGCTGTGTGTCTCTCTGGAAGTGCAGAGGAGGAAGCAGAGCTGACAAGTTTTGTCCATTTTTATTTCCTCAGAGCCCAATAACTATCGGACACTGATGGGCCGCTCAGTGAACGGCAGCCAGCTGGGGAAGGACTACACCCAGCTGAGGAGCTTGCTGCAGCTTATCCGCACCTATTCCAGAGCACACCTCTATGGGCCAAACATTGGAAGGCCCAGAAAGAATGTCATTGCTTTCCTGGAAGGGTAAGTGGTGCTGCATTGATTAGAAAGAGCTCAGAAACCCCTCCTGAGATCAATGTCCTCTGCAGCAGGAAGGCTTGCTTCTTGGCTTCCCAATGTCCAACAGCATCCAGGATAGTGAGGGTCTGTGTGGCTGAGCCACCACAGTACCAGAGGCTTTGGGACGTGGTCATCTGTGCTGCTGAAGTTCTGCAGAGGTCCTTGGTGGGATTTTGGGCCGGACTGATTAACGCTTTCCCAAGCATTTCCAGCATTTCCCAATTATAGGAAGACTGAGGTGTCCAGCTTGTTGGGATGTTGAGACAATGCAGTGGTGTGGATGCAGGTTGCTGCAAGCCCAAGGGCTGCAGGGTCAGGATGTGCGTCCTGCCACCACTTACCAATGTGCACATTATTATCCCTGAGTCCTCCTCCACAAATTGCTTTGCTCTTCCCATTTGGTGATTTCTTCTCCCTGCGCTTTTTCCATCTGTGCAGAGGAAGAACTTGTAGCAACTTTCTTCACTGGCCAAGCTCTCTTCTCCCTCCTAGGGGGATTGCCATGTCTCTAGTTTGGGAAGGCCAGAGGTGGAGAAGGAATGGTGACAGAGAGGGACACAGACACCTGGAGGTGACATTGGACAGCTACAGGAATCAGAGAGGTGTGGGAGCCTGCTGGCAGCAGGAGTTGGGTCTGTGAGACTCGAAGACCATGCAGCAGAAGGGAAATTCCCTGCAGGACTGTAAACAGAAACTCCAGTGCAGAAGGCTGGGCAGGGGGAGGTGTGGAAGGGACTCTGCTGGGACCAAAGCTGGGTCTAGCATTCATTAACATCTGCAGGAATGATCTGGCAGAAACAATAAACAGCACACTGATGCAGTCCCCAGCGAGACGGGGAGGGAGCCAGGGCCAGATTCTCAGCCCTGCTGCAGCAGCACAAAGAGACCATAAAGCTGGTTGAACCAGCTGCGACGCCAGCATCCCTCACACTGACCAAAGTGGGGGAACAGCCCCTGTGCCCACACCACAGCTGCCACTGATGCCACGTGAGAACATCACTGACGGAGCCCCACGATCGGTACCGCGCGTGGGAGCGGCGCAGGGGGAGTTACAAAATGCTGTAGTAGCCTTGATCAGCAGGAAATCTATTAGCGCCGGGAGGAGCAGGCTGAGTAAGGAAAACAATGGGAACCAGAGCCAAGAAGCTATTAGAGAAAGGGAAGTCCTACTGCTGTGTTTGCCCTTCGTGCGCCGCAGCCGGGTCCCAGGGAAGAGGGGTCGGAAGAGCCAAGTCGCACGGCCAGGGTGGTCCAGCAGCTAAATATTGCTGGGCTGTGTCTTGACTGACAGCAACCCTGGGAGCGAGGCTGTAGTGTGCAGTCTGGTGGAGATAACGGCAGACATCCCATCTCAAATGAAAGGGAAGGTATGTAAGAGCTGCAGCCCTGGTGATGGGATAGTGGGGACTCTTCATAGACCCCCCAACTGGTGTGGAAAAGCTCTGATGAGCACGCCTGCTCTCCAAGCTATATGTTCTTTTCTCTGCTGCCATTCCTGCCTTCCAGGATGACTCTGTTCCATGGGTGTTGAAAGAGTTTTGTCTCTCCCATGGAGAAACCTTGTGCCCTGCACTCCAAATCCTGGTGTCTGCAGCTCACAGCCAGCGGCACATGCCTGCATGGCCTTACAGCCTGCGGGGTCCTGTGGGAAAAGAGCTGCTGGTCTTTCATCATAAAGACCCCATTATTACCAGGCAAGGCGTAAAGAGGAGGGACAAGTCTGATTACACAAAGACAAAGGGCTAAACACTCATTTGCAGTATTTGGCCATGGAGTTGCAAAAGGATAAACAAATAAACCCCAGTGTCTAAGCTCTTTGACAGCGTGAGCTTTATTTCCAGTAGCTCCCCAAAGTCTCTTCAATATGTGGGTTAGTGCTACCAAGAGCCCTATCCACTGCAGCAGCATCCAGAACTGGTCCACAGGATGTGACTCAGCATGTGCCTGGTGCTGTCACAGCCAGGACATACCTCTCAGGGTCCTGAGTGAGACACACACAGTCAGCAAGCAGGAGAGAGGAGAGGGAATTTACGAAGGTTCTCTCAAAGGCAAATCTGCCATCTGCCTTGCTAGACCACCATGAGTGGTCTACATACTGCTCATGGTAGGTTGAAGGCTCTTGAGTGAGGTGTGTGCAGCTCATAGTCCTGATGATGTGAAACTTGCAGTTCTTCTCGTCTTTAAAAAAAATATGTGATGAACAGCAGAAGTCAACCATGGAGTAGATATGTCAAGTGGAAGTTTATGCATCAAGAGTTAACTAAGGCTGCAGGGGTGAGATGACACCCCTGATGCAGAGATGAGATGGGTGGATTAGTCTGCCAGGCAAGCATTGCTGTGTTACACAAAGTGAGGAAGTGAGTTTTGGTAGGGAAGGTAATGGAAATGAGCTGAAATGGGACAGGAGACCTCAGAGAAGCCCAGGCAGTGTTCTCTAGCAGTAAGAGCTGACGTTAGATGTTCTCCAGGGAAAGCCTCTGAAGATACCTGAGGTCCCCAAAACACTCAAAGAAAAGCATCACTGTGAAGTATTAACTAGAACAACATTTTCCTGTTCCATGCTCTATGTTCCAAACATTTTAGTCAAATTTTAGCTATTATCTCAAGCAACCAAACTAAATTTATTCTTTGTGCTTAATTTTTTTCCTGAAATCATGGCAGTGTCAACATGAGTTGGGTATTTGTATCTGCTGAACAACTCCACAGCTCTTCTGTCTAAATCCTTATGCCTGTCCTCCAAGACAAGGGTGGGACTGAACCCCTCCTGAGGTGCCACCTTTCTCTGGGGTCTGCTACAATAATGGGCAGTTTGAGAACCTGGAAGTTTGCAGCATACAGGAGGGTGTGCACGCTGTCCTCGGGCAGGTGACACCGAGCTGTGCTGGGTGACAGCTATGCACTTCCCAATGGTGGAGGTGGGCTATAGTGAGGGGAGGAGAGCCTGAAGCACAGAAACTTGGGCTTTGCACACCCTTCAGTGCTGATTTATTGCCCCTGAGCTCCTCCACCACCCTGCACGGAGCAATGGCTCAGAGCAGCCACAGCCATGGGTGTCACCCTGGGCTGGCAGGTCCCGGAGCCTGGAGCTGGGATGCTGCTGGAGGTGTAAGGACAGGCTCTGCAGTGGAGAGCTCCTGCAGGGGCTGGGCCTGCTATGCAGGAGGCTAGAAATGGTGTCTTGTGGATGCACAGGTGCAAGAGGGAATTTCTCCAGACACAACCAACAGTTGAGTTTGATGAGGTGTTAATTAGACCATTCATGCAGCCTGAGCTGTTGCAGAGCAGACCATGTCAGCTACCTACTGTGTCTGCGGGTACAGGCATCCCAGAACTGCTCAGAATTTGCTTGGGGAAAAAATTATGGGATTGTAAGGAATTAAGATAGATTTTAACAGCAGATCAGGAATCAAACACAAAGGTTAATGCATGGCTGGATAGGCCATTTGGTGCTGGAAGAGAAGAAACACAAGGAAAAGCTATCAGGAAGGAGAGATGCTAAAACATCTCAAAGCTCAGAACATGTGGTACAAAACTTAGGCTGGCATGGTCAGTCTGGGTGGGTTTGGCTCTGGGCTCTCATGACCCATTATTCCTCAGCTGGTATAGCCCAGTTTTTGCCACTGATAACTCACAAGTTTTGGTGTGTTACCTCCACTGTGGCAGGAGCTGCAGCAAGGCCAGCAGGGTAAGGGCTGGCAGGCACTTCTGCCCATGCTAGACTGGCTGTTGATGCTCTGTGGCCAGTTTAGGTCCTGAGAATGCTGAATGAACAGAGAAATTAATTTTTAAATTTTTTTTTCTTTTTTTTTTTTTTGTCTGGAGTTACACTCTTTCATGATTTCTCATCCCACTGATCTCAAAGCCATCAGATCTTGTGCCTTCTTGGCTTTTTCTCTGCCCTCTTTCCAGCCTCCTTGGCCCCTTTTTGCTACTCCAGTCACCATTGTTTATCCACCCTCTCTCTGGTCATAGAGCCACAGCCCCTCCAGCCACGTGGCAGAAGTAGGTGATGAGGCTCCCAATTATCAGTCTTCCCCTTTCAAAGTGCAAAAATTTCTCATCCTTCATGACTTTACTGCCTCCTGCTCCTTGTTTATAATGCCTGTGGAGACTTAAACACCCGTCCGGTTCTCTGTGTCTCCTTTTGGTGATGTCATTCCACAATGGTCTGAAAGGAGCCCGTAAAGCTGAAGAAGCACTTCTGTCAGTGGTGGTGAAGCCCTTCCTCCCTGCCAGCTGTGAATATGCCAGGACTGGGAGGGGGCATGTCTTAGTTATTTGTGGGCAGCCAAGTAGGGGTCAGATTAACACCTGACTCAGTCCTCAGCCCTGCTCCTTTCACCTGAAAAGCAATCCCAAACCAAAGTTTCTAATGCTTATCTGGTAGAGAGAATTGTTAGCTTACAGTTCATGAAATGGCAGAAGTTGAACACTGGGTTTCCACCAAGGCAAAATCAAAGTGCTAAAAATGGGAGAGACTTTGGTAGTAGTTTGATGATAACTGCCTTTCCCTTATGCCTTTGTCTTATGAGGATAAAGAGGGCTGTGCTGTCTGTGCAGGTCAGCATGCCTCAGTCAGTTCAGACATTCATTTTTATCCAAATAGCAGCCAAAGGCAGTTTGTTTAAATTGAGCTTGTTTGTTTAAATTCAAGTAAGAAGGAGAAATAAGTATCTGGAGTAGGTGGTATGTGGCCAAGGGAAGGACTCTGGATGAATTTTAGGAATGAATGTAGGCATTTTTCCTGTTCTCTTGCTGAGAAGGACTTCTGCCATATTTGACACAAGGGACTTGTAAACACTGCATTTTTAGAAGCTGTTTTGGCTTTTGACTTTCTTTTTAAAAAAGTGTATCCTTGCTGTGTTTTATTACACAAGCTACCACAAGGCTGGTGGCACAGACTGTACCAGGACACTCAACAGATTCAGAACAAGAATTCTGTGCAAGAATTTAAGCCACAAGACAAGGAACTTTAAATTAACGATACAAAGGGAGGAGGAGGTCACTGCAGCATGAACTCAAGCTCTGGTAGCATTGAACTTATGAGTGACTCAATTCATAGATACGTTGAAATGAGGTGTGAAGGATGTGATGACTCATTTTGCAGTTGGTTATATAGCAGGGTCAAGGAGGTGAGATATAAGCAAAAGATTTAGCTCTTGTAAGAGGAAAGAGTTAATATAGTTGTTGCTTCTGAAACTTAATTTTATTTCTGTAATGCCAGAATCACAGTCACCCGTATAGGAAGAAAAAAATTGATAAGAAAAGACATAGATGAGATTATGGCACTGTGTAAGTACACACTGTACCTTCATTCTGATTACTACCTACAATCTCAGTCATTTCATCTCAGAAAAGATGTAATAGAACCAGAGGGTTACAGAGGGGAGCTGAGGATGTGCGTCTATGTGATTTCTTCACATGAGAAGAGATTAAAGAGCCTCTTCAGCTCAGAAGAAACACAGCTCAGAGGGAATGTTACCATGGCCCACGAGCTTGTGAATGGGGTGCTTTGTTTACAGTGTAGAAAGTAGTTTGGAAGGAAGCTTTGTAAAGAAGGAGGAAGGTTATTCACACGGTATGCAATGGCATTGTGTCAGTAATTGTCACAGGGTGCTGTGGAGGCTAGAGGTAGGTGAGTGTCTATCTCCTAACTCCTCGAGCTCCCCCCAAGGACATAAAGCCCTCTTTGCTGGAAGGCTTGTGCAGCCCTACCACATGGCTGAAGAAAGGTGATGCTGAGCAGCTGGAGAATACAATATATCAGCAGATTTATACCTAGTTCATACCAGACTCTGCTCCCCAGAATGAAATTCATGAATTTCCTCTGCAGGATAAAGTCTTTGCAGCATGTGGCATTAGTGGGCACCACCACAACCACAGGCAGGCCAGTCTTGTTCCTACATTTGGGGCTTGTGCAGGGTAGGGACTCTGTTTGGTGTTCTTCAGGGAGCAGCAGATGAAATAACCCATGTTTGTAAAGTCCAACATTCAGGAGTCATTCAGATGCTAAACCACCTGAGTGCCTCTGAAATAACAACTTGTCTCCTTGTGCAGCTGCATTCTTCACTACAGCATTGCTTTTTTTTCTTTTCTTTTCTTCTTTTTTTCTTTTTTCTTTTTTTTTCTTTTTTTTCTTTTTTTCTTTTTTAAGGATGAAAATCTGCAATTACCTGCATGAGAAAGAGATTTCCAAACATGGATATCTCTTTAATGTTTCAGAAATAAGCCTAGGAAGTTCCAGAGGCTGGCAGCTGAATCCAGACACATTGAAATGAGAAATAATGTACTTGGAGGCTAATTAACCACGAGAGCAATTTACTTAAGGTTGCAGTATGTGCTCCATGTCTGACAAGTGTTGAATTAGGACAGGAGATGTGTTTTAGATATCTGCCAACACTAAAGGGAAAGTTGAGGTCCTGGGAGATGTGGTTCTGGGAGATGCTCTGTAAGAGGTCAGATTTGACCCATGGTGTCACAGCACAGAGTTTGGGTATCAGTACCATCTTGGGGTGTTCAAGCCCTCCTGCTCCTTGCCCCCACAGCTCATCCATGACCTGTGAGGTGAGCCCCACCTCGTGCTAGTACCACTGTTTCTAGGACAGAGCTGCAAACTGTTTGGGCTGCTGAGCAATGCTGAATTACACTCTTCTCAGTTATAGCTCAACACAGGGACCCACAGGTAACAATGGTGGCATGGGATGCTGGCACAGAGCCAGCTGCAAGGGTGAGAAAATGGACATAGCACAGAGTAATGAGTTGAGTTGGATTGAAAAGGAATTAAGTAATCATCCAGTTCCAACACCTTTCAGTAGACCAGGTCACCCAGGACCCCATCCAACCTGGCCATGAACACTTCCAGGGATGGGGCATCCACAGCTTCTTTGGTCAACCTGCTCCTGTCCCTTATCACCCTCACAGTGAAGAATTTCTTGCTAATACCTAATCTAAACATACCCTCTGTCACTTAGATGTCTTTATCAAGCTCAGTGACTTTGTATCATCCTCAGAATCAAAAACTCCTTACCCGAGATTCCTATTCCTCTACATGTCTCTGATGTGTCCTGCTTTCCCACCTAGAAATGCTGCCCCAGAAGATTTCAAAGGCTTTTCTTGAGGATTTTAACATGTGCCCAGGTTCCTGATATGTGGAAATCCAGCCAGGGATTACATGAACAGGTGTTGGGGCTGCCACCCTCCTGAATTATGGGGCAATGCTACAGCCCTACAGCCTGCACAGCATGGGCTGAGCTTGTCCCACTGCTCCTGGGAGGGATTTTGTGCACATGTGCTGCAGGGTCAGTTGGTGCTCCCAGAGAGACCCTGGTGTGTAGGAAAATGGCAGATTTACTGTGCCAGCCCAGCCCATCTGTGCAGCACATGTGCAGGATCTGAGCTCTCCCGGAAGCGTCTGGTTCACTGTGCCTGCGCCGTGCCGCGCACGTGGAAACAGCACAGTCCAGGAGACCCCAAATGAAAATGTGTCACCATTGGTTATTTTCACCTTATGGATCTTCACTGCCCTCTAAATCTGTGGATGGAGCAGCACAGGTGCTGTAGGAATAAAGGGATTAGTTAAATCCCTATTCCTAAAACAAAGATATTAGGATACCTGTGCATTACTGCATCTCTTGTTCCTGCAGTACCACTTGCTGGCTGCTGGGCTGCTCTAGGTTCCCTCTAGAGAGTAGAGACCATTGCCCAAGACATCTGGGGTGCTCCAGGAACAATTCCATCTCTAAAGGCAGGACTTGAAGAATTACCAGGAACTTCATCTTGCAAAAATTTCAACAAAAGGAAAAAGGGAGAAAACAAACAGAAAGAAAACCAGATGTGGAAAAGAAAATTTGAGCTAGATATGTATGTTTTATCATAAGATATTAGTATTACCAGAACTAATTGATTTATCTTGCTATTATAGAGGCAGAAGAGGAACACTAAGCAAGCCAGGGCTTTTCTGTCCTGTTTTTGGTCTGGATTGTGCTGCCTGAGTGATGCCTGTGCCCTAGAACAGTTTCTCAGGAGCTTTTTATCCAGAGGCCAAGTAGCTTCCGAGAGACATGGGACACGAGGCATATGGATGTCCTGCTTCTGCTGCTCCAGGAGGTTGTAATGAGGGTTTGCTTTGCTTTTCAGTTCCTGCTCAAAGACCACTGTAGAAGGTGTGCCTTCAATGGGGCTATAGGCCCTATGGAAATGGCAAGGAAAACCAGAGAGCTTCTTCCTTTAAGCTTGGTCTGCTCATGGTTTTGTTCTGTGAGGGGAGAATGCCAAGCTGAGCCTGAAGAGGTGATTGAGTAAAGTCCAGGATGGTTTACTTTCAGACAGAATGTAAAGCATTTGGTGTTAGAAAACAAGTTGGGCTAATCTTCAAATCCAATTGCAACATATTGATCCTCAAATCCAATACAGATTGTGTTCATAATTTCAGTTTAGTGTTCATTACTTCACTCTTATAGACTTTGAGGATTACATTTTATGCAGCAACCCCTGTACAGAGAATTTAAAACCTGGGAGCTGGGCTTTTTCACTCTTTTGGCATATTTCTGCATACTTAGTTTTATACAACAACTCCTCCTCAACAATATTTGCAAACTCTTCTTTTTTCCAGATGACCAGTGTGAGTTGTGGGGAGCTCACACCCCTCCCTATGGCTGCATTGGGGCTGGCCCAGCTGATATTCTCCCCCTGCTCAGCTGAGGAGAAACTGTCCCCAGCCATCACATTGCCACAGATCTTTCAGGCCTGACCCCCAAGAGAGATGTAAAAGCATTTCAGAAAGGTTTTTGCATCTTTTACAGAGCATAGGAGCTGAATCTGCTGCTGGACAGCAGAATTGGGGATGCATCAGTGCTACAGGAGTTTACAGCATGTTATTGTTTTTCCATTTCTAATTGCATCTCTTGCCTCTCTGTCTGCAGGGATTTATTATTGCTGCCTTTGCCAGCATCATCTTATGCTCCACAGGGTCCAGCTGCCCTTTGGTCCCAGTCTATAATTGACCATGGTCATTAATTTAAAGTCAGAATGATAATTTCCGAGCTATATTTAGCCTGAAGCTTGCTGCTCTTGTTTCAGACCTGATTAGAGGCTCATGTGCCGGAAAGCTGCTGCTCATCCCTGCCATGACAAATAGGCTGATGGTCTCCCCCAAAAACCTTCCCCCTCCCTACTCTTGATCATGGGGCTCTCCTTGGGGTCGCTGGACCCAGCACCACTCACCCCTGTGTGGAGCTGGGACAGCTGTGACATTGCTGTTGCGTTCCCGAAATCCTTGTGCCTCAAAAGCAGCCCAAGAAAATACAGCATCATTTCCTTTCTCAGCATGTTCATGAGCTCAAGCAAATGTCTCCTGTCATGTGTGTGCATTATCACTTCCAAAATGCATCAGCCACACAGTGCACATTGCACTCCTGCACAGACAACGTGCCTGTCCAGTTGGAGTGTGCCTCTATGTGTTTCCATATCGTGCCCCTAAACATAAGATCTGCTTGGGCTGCCTCGTGGGAGCTGCAGTTTTCCAAGGTGGTGTTTGGATTGCTGGGCTAGGGAACCACGCAGAGACCCCTGCAGCCACCAGCTCCTCGTGTGGTGGTTGCATACAGGAATTGCTGTGGTTTTGGGACTAGCAGTGTGAGCAGGTGGGCCTGTGTAGCTTCAAGTCTGACTCAAACAGGAGCTGTCTGGAAGAGGTGTTTTCTGACTCAGGTCAGCAGTCATCAGGAGAATAATACCCATATATCACTGATTTTAACCTTGTCCATGGAAGTGCTGTGGTTAGGCATAGGAACAGAATAAACCAAAAGTGCACCCAGGTCAGAATCTCATGAGTTTGCTAATAGCCAATGCCAAAGAAAAAGTTTTTTAAAAAGGAAAGCACTTAGCAGTATTAGTTCAGCTTTTCCTCCCTTCCTCAGGAGCTTCCTGAGCCAGAGGTGGCATTTTTGCACCTAATAGTTTTGCTGGGTTTTATTTCCATTTTCTTCCATTTTCCAGTCCTTGCTTGAATCCAAGCAAAGAACTCCTCAGATTAAACACATATTGGGTGCTAGGAAGTATCTGCTTTTAAGATGGACATTTGATACATGTTATTGAGAGTTGTTCAAGTCACAGAAGTTAATACATACCTCAAGATCTTGTTCCTGAAATGCTGTTGTGTTCTGAAAGCTCTCCCCACCTGCCCTAAAATGATGCCCAGCTCTGCTGCCAGTTGGGTTTCACTTCATTGTTCTCAGCTGTGCTTACTACAAGCATTTGGATTAAGTAGAATTTATTCCTTCCATTTAAGGACACAAAGGCTTCATTAGAAGGTATTTGTGGGTACAGTGGCCACCTTTGGTATCTCGTAATGTAGGATGAGCATTGGTTGTTTTAGGATTTCCCCTGTGGCAGCACTGGGCTTATCTGGTTTCTTCCTCTGTTTCCCATAGGTTCATGAAAGTGGCCGGCGGCACGGTGGATGCTGTTACCTGGCAACAGTAGGTATTCACCATTTCTTCTGTTTTCCAACACTCAGTGCAGTGATCACAGATGCTGGGAACAGAGCTGATGTGCTCTCTGTGTCAAAGGGGCAGATGTGCTACAGCCACCTCTTCTGTCCTGCTGAATTTAAACAGGTGAAGGAGGCTCTGCCCTTCTTTCTCAAGCTTCTCAAACAATTACAGGAGTGGATGTAATAACCATTACCTCTGTAGCTGAGATACAGGATAAAAATACCACTGCCTGCATGCCTGGCCTGCCAGATTTCTGGAAACAGAGTCCTGAACTGGACTGCTGAGTCTCCAGAGGCAGCTGGGAGGACAGGCAGCTCTGGGGGTGGCCTGGGTGGGGACAACAAGGAGGCAAAAGCCATGCGTGACAGATGTATGGGACTATCTGAAAGCCCTTTTCCTTTCACCCCAATCACTGTCTCCTCATGCCCACTGGCCTGAATCTGGCTCATCCAGACAAGGGAGAGGCATCTCAGTCCAATGGTAAACGCATAATGGCCCAGCCCTCACTCTCCTTGGTAAGGGTGTCCACAGACACATCTCTGTGTCCTACATGGAGCCCCAGGAGCAGGTATCAGTTAAAAGAGGATGAACATCCAAGATCCGGGCCCAGCTGCGGCTGAAAGAGGTGATGTTACCTGTTTTTCCTCCTGGTCCTACAAATGCTGCATTTCAGAAGAGCAAAGGAAGCTCTGAGCTGTAGCACTGAGACTAACAAGCACCATGTTGAGGGAGAGGTTTTCTTATTTGCGGGAAAATCCAAAACCATCTTTTTCTTCCTCTTATTTCCACCTGCCCTAGTTTGCATGCAGTGGCCAGAGGGAGGCTCCCCAGCACGCTGAGGCTCTCTGCAGTGGGAGTGCAAACACCAGTGCAAAGGTGAGGCACTGCACAAGCACAGCAGTGACCACCAAAACTGATAGCAAGAGGGTTTGTGAGGCAGGCAGGATTCTCTCCTACCCCAGAAAGGAAACATTTCAGAGACAAGTATTCACTGGAGGAAAAAAACTATGGTGAGACCATTCTGTTCTCAGGAAAAGTGGATTTGCTGTCATGCTGGGTTATGCTTCCCATGCAGGACACTGGCCTGAGCATAGGAGCCAGGGTCTCAGGTCCAGCGTGTGCTTGAGTGTGCTGCCCACAGGTCTCATTCCCAAGCTGATTCTTCACAGTGAGGTGCTCAGGTTGCTTTGCTGAATTGCAGTAGTAGGGCTTGTAAATCCATCACTTGTAAAGGCCCTTTGGAGACCTGCTCTTAAGTAGAGCTCAGTGGGGTTTAACATATGAGATTTTCTTGCAAGTGCACCCGTAGTCTCTGTGTCCGTGTGTTAACCTTGGAGGCTTCTGCAGGAGCAACTGTTGGCATCTTAGAGGGGTTTATAGCACCAGACATGACCAGCAGCCTCTAAGTCCTATTCCCTGCCAGGCAGCAGCAGCTTGCTGCAAGGGGGACAGTGGGGTAGCAGAGCAGTTGGAGCAGGATTTGTGTTACTTACAGGCTCATGCTGTGCAATGATGATCTATGTTTCCTCTGGGAATTTGCTTTTCATGATTACACGATGTGCTGATCGCATTTACTTAGTCCAGGAATTTGCTTTCTGCAACAGAGCTTGATGGCTGGGCCAAGCCCTTGGATGAGTAGAAGGAACAATCTTCCAACCCTCAGATGTGGATTTCATCTGGTGTGAGGGAATCTGCCTGCATGGCTGCTTTGAAACCTTTTCTTATAGGATCAGCCTGAAGTGGTTGTCAGGTCTGGTGCTGAAGGAGCAGCTTGTGGTTGGGAGAGCTGGTGCAGCTCCCCACAAGGGTCAGCAGGGCTGAGCTGCTGCCTGCTGACCCATTTCTACTGCACTGTTCCTGCTTCTCCCCCAGCCAGGGATTGCAGCTCTGGAGATAGCACTCATATGTGATTGTGAGGACTGGCAATGGCCACAGCTCTGAGCTGGGCTTCTGAACTGTTTATGAATAAATGTCAAAACAGTGTCTCATCCCTCTGCTCCGAACAGCAAAACAAAACAAAACAAGTTCCTTTGTATCCAAGAAGAAAATTATTAGCAGGAAACTAAACTGCTGTCTAATTTCAAGTATGAGTATTTCAGTTCCAAACCCTAATGTTCTCCTGGGATATTGGTTATAAATTTGTCAAAACTGTTATTCCTTTGAAAATTCTGTGGTCAATCCAGAAACAGAATTGAGAAGAAAATGTATTGCAAGGAGCCCTATTCTCTGTGTGAAAACAGAATATATCTGAAATTTAATTGATAGGAAAGTAACACTGAGTAGAAATAAGCAGCTCACCAGTGAGCCTCACTCACTCAACTGAGTATGGTTTCACTTACATATGTAACATAACTCAGCGTGTGTGCCGCCTTCTTCAGAAGTAAAGTGTTGCTGGAGAGGATGTGTGAATGGCTTCAAAGTGCTCAGGGAATTTCCTCCAAAGGAGGGTGTGACAGTGGCTCCAAGAGCTTTGGCATTTCTCTGGTGATTTAAATTGTTGTGTTTGGTCGTGAGTAAACGCAGACCCTGTCAGCCTTTGGATGTGGGTTTCCACTGCTCAGAATCCTCCCCACAGCCATCTCTTTGCTCTGTGCTGGTGTCCTTACACATGGTGAAAATTCCTTGTCCACTTAAACTTGCAGCTGCACCCAGTTTCATCTCTGGGCACACTCACTCAGTCTCTCTCAGTCTGCACAACTGGTTTTCCATTCAAAGTCTTGCACACAGCTCCAAGTTTCTTATCTTTAATGGGCAAATCCTCATACAATGCTGCCTCTGAAACACAAATCCTTATTACTTGTGGGGAAAGTAGATGTTTATATCTTCAAAACCAGCAGACATCTATCCCTATGGCTTCTTGGAGAATGCCACCTTCTCTTCCAAGTCACTTGACCTATGTGACAAATCAGATGTGCCAGACATACAGATATGTGTGAGATGTTTCTCAAAATGCTTTTGCCCAGCTTGATTTGGGTGACATCTCCTTTGGCCTAGTCATGTTCAGTGTGCAGGAGGAGATGCTCATGTGCAGTAGCACAGGGCAGATTTCCCAAAGGTGCCAGGAGAGCATTGCCCAGCATGGGCACACCCACCAGTGTACACACCAAGGGTGTATATTCGAGCTCACATCATCCCACTATGAGTGCTCAGAGTGCAGTGTCTTCCAAGGCTGTGCCTGGAGGAAGGGGCTGCAGAAAGGAGTCTCTGACCCATTTGTACCCATGTGGTGGTTTTAAAGTCAAACCCACTACAACCTATAAATAAACCTGGTCAGGGCACCACTTTGCCCACTGGCTTGCAATCCTCTTCACTGTCTGATGGAAGGAACAGTTCCTGGCAGCATCATGGCCCTGTCCATCAGCATATTTCCAGGCAATGCCAGGAAAAGGCTGGGGAGATGGCACAGGCCAGGGGTGGCTCTTGGTGGTGGGACAGGCATATGCATTTTGTCTGGGGATAGAGAAAGGCGTGGATGTGAGTTGTGCCTTTGGGGCCAGGAAACAGCCCCCAGTCTCTCTTCATCAATGCATTTATTAGTCGACTGGAGGTGGTCAGCACCTCTCATCTGTGCCTGCAGGTCTTTGGAAGGAGCAGGTCGCATCCTGCCCCTCTTCTCCATGAGAAGCAGTGTGGCTGCCCCATGTCCTGTGCTGCTGACACCCTCTCCTCAGGAAGATGCTCATGGCTCAGGGCCACCTGTCAGCAGAGGTGTCTCAGTTTCACAGCTGCAGTGGCAGCAGGGTGTCACGCTCACTGTGAGGGTCTGCTCTGCTCGGCAGCCCTGGCAGGCGGGTGCCCTAATTCCAAGCAGACTCTCCCTGTAGCAGCAGGCAACAAAGTAGATCCGGAAATTCCTGAGCTTTGGGAAGTGGGCTTTAATGTAATTAACTGCAACAGAAGAAGAGGTCAGATAATAGGGGCAAAGGTTTCTCTTTAAAATGAAGGAGGATGTAAATGAAACCAGCTGCCCAGGAGTCAGTGCACTGCCTTCGTTAAACACAATACGATGCTTATGGTCCCATGCAGCAAACCATGGATCTTGCCAGAAAACCATTTTAAATGCAACACAAGACCTGGAGGTGAGAGGACAGAGACATGTAGCCAGCCCCCAAATTGCCCAAGTGCTCTGGTGCCTGGCACTATCCCTTTCTGGGAGGCAGTGGGGAGCTGTGTGCAGCCTGGCCATGCAGCCTGCTCAAGAACAAGGGCATTTCTGACCGGCAGCTGTGTTCTGTCCTGCCTCACTACTGTTCTCAGCTCATCTTTGTCCCATGCTACAGTTCCATCCAAGGATGGAGGCCAGGAATTGGGGTGCTTCATTTCATGGCACTGGCATCAATTCTTGCCCAGCCCTTGGCTGAGTCCTTGCCCTGCACCACGCTCTGGTTTGGCCACCTCTGGAGTGGCCCAGTCACACCTTCCTTTGCAAAGTGCACTGATCCCATCCTGGGTTTCTATGGCATAGTCAAATGATGTTTTTAGAAATGGGGTAATGTAAGAGGAGGGGGGAGAATTTGTCTCTGCTTTGTACAATAGGCATCCTAAGTATAATAGGGCACCCAAAAGTAGACATACATGGCCTTTCCTTCAAGATGTATGTCTCTTCTGGGATTTAGTTGCTAGATCCCTCTTTTCCTTGGCTGGCTCTTCTCATGTTCTTGCAGACTGCCTGTTCATAGAGATAGTGGCATCAAACTTCAGGACAGTAGCCCAGCTCTGTATATAATTGGCCATATCTATTCTCTCCTGAATTATGAGAAACAGCATGGTCAGTGCTCATGGTGTGCTGATGTCTCCTAGGCTTCAGGGCCAATTCTGTTGCTGAGCCATACCCAGAGCCCACTGAAAGAACTGTCAGCCTGGGCTGGAGACAAACAGCTTGTCCAAGAGCTACATGTGCTCTGCCTCTGCAGAGCTGTGGCTGACAGAGACCCCTGCCCATGCTGGGGAGGGTCCGTCCATTCCTCTCCTTGCCAAACTTAGGAGAGGAGGATGTGAGTGCCATGGACCCCAGGGCTGGCTCAGGTTGGCTCCCTGGGAGGTATTTGTCAGTGCTGGATTTCTCTGCAGCTGCTGCTGGCTTTTTTGGAGGTTGAAGAGTTGTAACTACTTTAGGTTGTTGTGGTTTTGGTTTTTTTCAAAGTCAAGTGCACTGAGTCATTGCACTTGCACATTGCACAAATATCAGCAAAGCTGCAGCCTTTACTCCAAGGAATAATCCACGCCTAATGAGCTCCTCTCCAGCTTTACAGGCCTGACACTTGTTTGCATTTTGTGGATTTCTGTACTGCCTATACTGATGGTTAAAGTTGCCAAAAGGAAGTGCAGTTAACTCAATGTTATGAAGCCTACAGCTGGAAACCCATTCCTGAGTAGCCAGGTATCAGCACAGACCTCAGTTCCTCTCTCTTCCTCAAAGGGCTTCTGCAACTGGTGCCATTTTCCCTTTCTCCTAGTCTGAGGGGGATGAAACTACCTGTTGGCAACTGAGGACTTCTCAGGCAGATTTGCAAGAGATCCATGACTATTTTACCGAAGACTGTAATTGTCTCCATGCTCTGTTTACACACCCGAAACTGAAGTGTTCCACTCTTCATGCCTCCTGGAAATATGCTACCAAGAATTCTTGATACTGAAGCAGCAATACTGATACTTTATTCCTGCCCTTCATGCCTGTACTAGTCTCCCTTTCTTTGGGTTGTTAATGAAGGTGTCAAAAAAAAAAACCAAAAACAACCAACCAAACAAAAAAACCCAAAACAACCAACCAACCAACCAAACAACAAAATGAAAGAAGTGACCATGGCACATATTCCAGGGTATTTCTCTTCCCTGTAGGGTCTGGGCTGTGCATCTTCCCAGGCTGCCTCCACATGATTTCTGTGAGGACAGAGCCTCCTCTGGGTCTGCTGCTGGTCCTCTCCCCTTGGCAGTGGAGCAGCATGTCAGAGCACACCTTGTGCTTGAATGAGGTGATGAGGAGGTGCAAGCCTGTCTTTACTCTCCGAGAGGTTTATCCTGAGTTCTGGTCTGGGACCATATTGGCCAAGGAGCTAAACCCTGCAGAAAACCTGATGCATTGGAAGGGTCATACACAGACCGAGGTCTACCTAACTTCATCATTTCTCTGTGAATGCAACCTTTTTTTAATGTCTTTCAGGCAGTTTTCAGCCCAGGTGATGGGGTTTTTAGTCCATAGCAGTCTGAAAAAGTAATTTCTGTTCAGTTTTTAAGTCCGGTGCTAAAATCCAAACATCTGCCATCCCCAGAGAACACTGCTTTGTAATTTTGTCTTAAAAAGTAAGCTGTGTAAGCCCCACCACTGCCTGCTGCTCACAGATCTGCTCTCCTCCCAGCAGCCAGTGGTTGGATAGTGTGTAAATGCTCAGAATGATTTTGAACACTTCCTAAATTCCCCCTGGAGATTATCTCTGCCCTCAGCACCTTCCAGTCATGGTGCATGTACAGAAATGCCTCTTGCCTCCTTCCCCAGGTCACACAATGTTGGGGTGTGCATGGCACATTCCTGTGCTTCGCTGGGGACACAGCTGGGAGTGCACGCCTGGGGGAGGGTGGACAGAGGAGATTCTTCTCTCTGAATGCATTTGCAAGTTGAGCCTGTAATAGAATTCTGCTTTGGGACAGTCGGGGACTTGGAGTGGGGAGAGACAAAAATCCTCTCCAAGCACTTGTGCATGTTGCACATGTGCCAGGTGCTCTGTCTGAGGCTGAGTTAGCCCACAGCATCCTTTGGGGATGCTCCTGCATTCCAGCACCCAAGTGAAACAGCCACTACAACTGCTACAGCTGCTCACTGGTGCAGATGAGATGCATGTCATGGAGAAAGCAGCCCTGGAAAGGTGAATCCACCTTTCTTCAGAGCTCTGGTCTTTAGCCCATTATGCATCCAGCACCCACGGCTACACTGGGGTCTGCAGGGAGGCAGAAGGGTCTGTGTAACTCTGGTGAAATCCGAGTGGATGTAGATCCAGTGAGGGACCATGGCTCTGCCTTAAGCCCCACCAGCCCCAGCCAGAGCTGCTGCTGTTCCTGGGAACCTCCATCTCCCCAACATGGCTCTGACATACTCTGGGGCTTGCTGTGGTGAGTGGCTGATGCACAATGCAGATATGGGAGGAGAAGGTTCATAAAGTTTCTCTTGCAAAACCTATTCATCAGAAAAAGGGCCGGCTCAGGGGTATGCCAGTGCATGCTGCAGCAGGCATCCTGTTCCCTGCAAGACTGGCAGGAGCCTCTGGGAGATGTAAATGGCAATTTATCTTTGCATGGGGGAGAGGTGACAGCCCAAGGCTCTTCCTCAGGAGGAGCCGGTTGGGATAACCTCTAGACACAGGGTATGTGCAGTCAGGACAGAATGTTTCACCTTATGTCCTGGAGCCTGGAGACAGCAGTGAGATATTTCAGAGCCTTCTTCTCACACTTAGAGACAGATGATTCACATCATTATGGGCAGCACTGTAGCTGTAATTCATAAAATCAAGCACATGGAGAGCAGGAATCAGCCCCCTGTATGGGAAACACTCCCTGGCATTAGCAGGCCAGAAGATATTTCTGTGAGAGCAGGAATTCCTCTGTTGGTAACAGCCACAACATTTCTTGACAGGGGAATTCAGCTGTGGAATTTTCTGGAAGAGCAAGCAAAGTAGGTGTAAGTTGTGCAAGAGTGCTGCAAAGCCTTTGCAGGTGCTATTTTGCTCCCAGCCTTTAGAATACTGCTCCCAGAGTTTCACCAGCAAAAGCTGAGAAATTTCAAAACTTTCCGTGGTTCCTGAAGTGCAGGATGCTTAGTGTTCAGGGTGTGTCCACCTTACATCCTGTTTTGAAGACTGAAGCATCTGCCAGACAGGCATGGCCAGAGGGCCAGGATAGGACAGGGTGCAAGCAGGGACTCCCCTAGAGCAAAGGAAGCTTCTTGGTATGGGGCAGCAGCAGAACAGGAGGACATGGTCTGAGGGCAGAGATAGTTCCAGCTGTCTGACCTTGTCTTCTTATTTTCCTTCCAGTTACTACATTGATGGTAGAGTTGCCAAAGTGACAGATTTCCTGAAAACACGCCTGTTAGACACACTCTCAGACCAGATCAGGAAAATCCAGAAGGTGAGCGAGTGCAAAGGGTCTGCAGGGACAAGGGGACACCATGCCTGCAGTGCCTGGCTGTGGCACAGCTCATGGCCAGAGCTCAGCATTGACACACTCCCAGGGCAGCTGGTGTGGGGAAGGGAGGGACAGTGGCTGCTGGGCCCCCTGCTCCCAGGGAAATGCAGCCAGCCCTCGTTCAGGGCAGGGGGTGGAACACCAGGCAGCACAAAGCCTGGCCCCAGGGTGGGATGTGCGGTGGGTTTTGAGGGAAGTGGCCACAGGCTGCAGCACAGCATGGGCTGTGCAGGTGTGCTGGGACACAGGCTGGATGCACAGGGCAGGAGAAAACACCCTGCAAAGCCCTGCTAAGGCTTGAGTCTCCCATCTGCCTGTTCTTGAAGAGAGCAGCATGTAATGAGGGTGAGACAGAATTTGCTCCCTAGAACAAGGAGAGGAGCAAGCAGCCAGGCGGTGCCAAACCTTCCTGAGCACAGCTGGTGCCATGTCTGCTCAGGAGGGGCCTCCTACCGACCACATCTTGCACCACTTGCTCACAGTGCCTGGAAATGTTGCATGCAAATTAGTGACAGTTGCATTCCCAGAGTGGTTCTCACTGGTGGAGAATTGTGACCATTAGGAACTAGTGTCCTTTTTCCCTGATGATCATGTTTTGACTGTGTCAAAAAACCCAGCTGTTGCTGGCCTGTGATGTCAGTCCATGGCTCTGCCTGGCTCATGAGTATTCCTTGGCCTTAGGGTCCAGGGGACCCAGCTCATATCTCTAACAATGGATACATGACAGGGGCTTTGCAGGGTCCCCCTGCTTTGGCTGATAGAGGGGCCAGGGCTGAGACTGACACAATTAGCTGTCAGTCCTGGAAGAAATAAGGAACACCTAGAGAGCAAAAAAAAGGCCTTAGGGACTGGAGAAGATGTCCATCCATCTGTCTTGTCTAGGTTTTCAAATCTTACCACTCACCACAATGTCTCACTTGTAATTCCTACAGGGAGAAACCATAGAATGAGCAAAGGACTCAAAGAGGCCCTGGGAAAGGGGATGAGAGGGTCAGTGCAGCAAAGCTGGAGGACAGAAACTGCTTGCTGAGCCCTCTGGCACAAGCTGGGAGCCATGCATGTATGTGGATGATGCCCCTGTGTGGCCACTGCATGGCACAGTGGGCAGTGGAATCACTGTGGGGCAAGCAAGAGACACGAGCTGACCCAGCCCCCATGGGTATAATGCCCTGCCATAAGTGGTGACATTTGTCCCACCTCTGCTGCAGGTTGGAACCTGCTGGAAATGGAGAGGGACTCCATGCATCCCCAGACCAGAAGCAGCAAAAAGCTGCCCTTGGTGCAGTGTAGGGAAACCCTCACACCCATGGGCCAGAATTTGGTCTGCACAGGGCAGGGCTGGGGAAGGCTCTCCTGGGAATGCCAGTGTGGCTGAGCAAAAGCACAGCACTGGGTGCTAATAGCCTCCAGCTTGGCTCTGAGTCCGTGCATCCTGCCGGGGCTGATTAGAGCAGCTGGGCTTGTCCACTTCCCTGTTTTATTGCTTCCTCTCAGACCGGGGAAGGTGGCGGGCTTAGATAATTACAGGCAGGATGCCAACACCTCTGGGGCTTCAGTCAGGGCTGTCGACTCTCACAGGCTGTGAGTGGGAGGCAGCCCAGAGCTGGCGTATTTAACATCTTTGAGGGATCCCAGTCCATCCAGCACATTCCAGTGCTCCTCACTAATGGGGCAGGATCCATCACGCTGCACAGAGCGCTCCTGGGACCGCTGGGTTTGCAGACATCTGGTCTTGGGAGCTTGTCACCCAGCCTGGAGAAGTGGGATTGCAGGAGAGGGGACAGGGTGTGGTGCCGAAGGTTGCTCAGGCTGGGAGAGGGCAGCTCTGGCCGTCTGAGCCCCCCTGTCCCATCTGGAATCTCACAGGTGTCTGCGCTGCTGGCTGAGGCCCTGTAAGGGGTGGGCCAGCATGCTCAGACCTGCATGTCCTACCTGTGCCAGGGACCCCTCAGGTGGCAAAGCAGCCCCTGCTCAGCTGTGGGACTGGAGGAATCCCACTGGAGGAATCCCACTGGAGGAATCCCACTGGAGGAATCCCACTGCTTTCTCCTTGAGTGCCCGCCCACCTTTAATCCACGTGGTTCGTCTGTGGCCCGGTACTCCCACACTGCAGAGCCATTGGGGCCTGGGGGCTACCCATGGCTGGCAGCCACCTTGAAAGGGAGTGTGGAGAGCTAAGGTGACATGAGAGGGCAGTCTGTGGGACACCACAGGGGAAAAGCAGGGACTGGGAGCATGAGAGTACATTTGGGAGCAGCTCCAGAAGATGTGAGGGGACGTGTGGCAGTGGCAGAAAAGAGTGAGGAATAGTCTCCCACCACCCAAGGTATAGACACAGAGTGACATGCGGTGGCCAGGCAGGCACTGACTGTCCAGCAGCACCATCACCAAAAGTCTCCATAAGTCTTCCCATGAGACAGGATGCCTTGGCTTTAAATCCCAGCTTCACCAGAGTAATTTTGGTTGCTTTTGTCTCTCATGCAGGTAGTGAATACCTACACACCAGGGAAGAAGATCTGGCTGGAAGGTGTTGGCATGACCTCATCTGGAGGCATGAACAACCTCTCGGATTCATATGCAGCCGGGTTCCTGTGAGTGACATGGGCTTGCCAGCACCAGGGCACTGCCAGCCCCATGGGCTCTGCAGGCTGAGGTGCTGCAAAGGCCCTGAAAGGGGGCAAACTCCAGTCCCAGAGACCCCCTCAGTACTCCCTGGGAGCCTGCGTATTGTTAATTTCTCCATTTCATACCTATTACCCCTCCTCAGCTCTGCTTTCCATTTTCTCTCCTTTGAAGCTACAACCATTCCTGGTCCCTGGGGCTTGTCCATTGGCACAGCCCCATGGCCTGTTCAACTTGCTGCAAAGCCCCAGTTCAGATCTTCAGAGCTGGCTGTGATCACAAAAGATGGAGGAAGATTATCTAAGCTTTGCAGGGAAGCACAGGGACATGCCTGGGCTATCAGGGCTGTGGCAGGCTGTGAGAGTTGAAGATCTTTCCCAGGGAATGTGAGCAGACAGGCCAGTGCAAAGGTCCGATCTGTCCTGCTCAGACAGAGGGTGCAGAGTGCTGGCAGGCTGGGGAGGCACCCCATGCTCTGGGCAGAGGGCTGAGATATTGGGGTGTACACAGGGGCTCAGGCATGGGTTTGGGATGTGCAAGTTGGGCACAGCTGGGGCAGGGAAGAGACATGCAGACTTGCTGGGGCAGGGATAGTGAGAGCCAGTTAATGCTGGCTCACAAAACCATCTGGAGGCTTCAGCTCAGGAGCTGGAGCAGGGATCAGGTTGGATTCATGAGAGCAGCTGTGCCGATGGGACCAGGCAGCCCCTCCCCAGAGTTCCCCCCATGGTGCCCTGGCTCTGTTCCCTCTGTCCCCAGGTGGCTGAACACGCTGGGCTTGCTGGCCAGCCAGGGCATTGATGTGGTGGTGCGGCATTCCTTCCTCGACCACGGCCACAACCACTTGGTGGATCAGAACTTCAACCCCTTGCCGGTAGGTCTGCCCAGGGATGTCATGCTGGTGCTGGCTTCTCCTTACACATTTGGGGAGATTGTCTCCTTGTAGCCCCTCTGAACCCTGCTGGGAAATGAATTTTCCAGATCTGTTCCTTACAGTGTTAATAGATGTTAGTTCATGTCAAGTGCAACTCATTGGAGGCAGATGGGAGAGCGATACCTCTGTAGCTGAAATTCCATCTAATGCCCCAGGCTGGTAGCACAGGAGGGAGGCTGGTACCACTGAGGGGAGGCTGGAGAGTTGGAGGCATGGATGGGGCGGGCAGCTGGATCACTCATGTTGAGCTGGCCCAAGGGAAGAAGCCAGGCTGGAGCTTCAGCACCTGATTTCAGATTTCTAGAAACCAAAGTGAAAGCTTCACAGCAAGCAGTGGTCCTCATCAGTGCCCCACAACATCCCTCACTCTTCAGAAACACCTGGGCAGAGAGGAACTCCCAGAGCACATGGTGCTGATAAGGAAACCATATGAAAAATCCTGTTAAAAGTAGCAGGTTTCCTTTTTCTCTGGAGGTTAGTAAATATACTGCCTTGTAAGCAGAGAGCCTGGCAGAGCAGCTGGGTGCTCTGCATCTCTCCTAGAAGGGATTTATTGGTCCATGACCCAGCAGACACTGCCAGCAAGCTGGGGATCCCTGTTGGAGATGTGCACAACCCTGACACTGTGAGCCTGCCCTTCATGCTGGGCTGGGATCTCAGGGGTGGCTGCAGGGGAGCAAAGTCTGAGGGAGCTGTATCTCAGTCAGCTCTGCCTACTCAGGCAATGAAAACAGCATCCCTGCAAAAGCATCCCTGAGCATCAGGCTGGCTCCAGAGAGCAAACCAGGGAGCAAGAGAGCATGGTCCACTGCCTGTGCTGCTCTGAGTATCTCCTGGGGCACCTCAGTCTGCTCCCACATGCAGCCTTCCAGCAGGCATACCTGCCAGCTCTGGGGGGATCCTGGGGGGCTTTGAGCTTTTCTTGAGATGAACCTGAGCTCACAGCTAGCACTTGATGGATTTCTCCTGAAAAGCCAATTTCCCTGACTAAGCCACATCACCCCCTTTCCCAGGGCTTCAGAGCCCCTGGTTTGCTCCTGGCTGGATGGGTGCAGGCCAGCTCCTGCCTGCTGGGTGCACGAGGGGAGCAGATGGCTGTGGCCAGCCCTCCTGGCACTGTGGGGCAGAGGGTGGCCCATGGCCAGCCCTCCTGGCACTGTGGGGCAGCAGCCCCAGAGCGGCTGGAGAAGGAGCGCAGCTCAGAACAGGATTAAAGCCAGGAGAGGAGTCAGAGAAATAAATCCCAGACTGTTAAACACAATGGAAGTCTTTAACTTGGATTTTGCTGTTGTTTTAAAGATAAATCTCCCGATAAGTTAGGTGCCAACTGCTGTCGTGATTGTTTCCTCACTCTCCCATGTGCTTCAGCACTGATCCCACATCCCACCACTGTGCTCCTGCACAAACTCTGGCAGGTGCTTCCAGAACCCCTTTCCCTCCACTCCTGTGCTATAAAAGAGCCACAGGCAGGTGAAAACAAAGGGTTTAAAAGCTGCAAACACCGTAAAGCCCAGCAAGACCGGGCCGTGACCTGCTCGGCGGGATAGCGGCTGCTCTTTTCCCGTGGGAGCTATCAGGAAGATGAAAGCCGCTGGCTGTACCTGTGCGGGGCCGCGGCGCTGTGAAATACAATCTGCTCATTAGCTGCCATGACAAAGAGGTTTCTGCACGCCGGCTGGGCGTGAGGCAGCTCTCAGCTGCCTGCTGAGAGAAAGGCTGCACAGCCATGGCATCAATCACAGCTCCAGCTGGCAGCTCCCCGGGGAGCTGGGAGCCAGGCCTGGGCTCCCCACAGCAGTGTTTGCACCTCCTTCTCCTCCCCTGGCACTGCTGATGCCTGCTTGTCCGGTAAGAGGATGGTCTCAGGTGGCAGCAGTGTGGCCAATGGGCACTTAAGCTTAACAGTGAAATTAGGAAGATGCTCACATCTCTGCTGAGCTTCCCATTCATGAGCTAAGCGCATCTTGTGGCTTTTGGGACATCTTGCAAGAGACATGGTCATTGTGTGCCCCTCCAGGTCCTTCACTCATGGAAGGGCAGCTTGAGTGCCCATCCTGGTTGCCAGAATTGCCTGTCCACTCTACCTCTGAGCTGAAGTGTTTTACTGCTTTGTTATTTTTGAGATAACATTTTCATGTGTGGTTGGAGTGCTTTTTCTTCCTGAATGATTGGGGCAATCAGCTGTATAATAGTCAGAGAAGCCCTTCAAATAAAGCCTTTTGCAGGTACAATAGTCTGCCTGCTTGCACTTAAACCTGTACATGTGTGGGAGTAAGGAGTGGAGGGAAGGAGAGCAGAAGCAGCACCAGTATTTGCTCTTCACAGGGCAGTGCCTTGGAAATGCTGATCCAGCATTTAGTACCTCTACGATCATTTCAGGCATGCAATGTACATACTCTATCTCTATTTCCTTAATATCTCTCTGAAACAGTCCAGAGGGAAGCAATACATTTATTTCACCCCAGGCAGGCATAAGATTTCTCTTCAGATTCTTACAGAATGTTAAAGACGTTTTTCAGTGCTCTTCCACATGGTACTCACCTCTTTTTTATCCATCCTTGGTATTGATTTCTGCTCCCTTAATGTACAATGCTGCAAGATTATACCTATGCAGAGAAAAAAACTTGGGCATATTTCTAGGCAGGGCTTGAGGAACACAAACCCCATGGAAAAGCCAAAGCTGAAAACCAGACTTTCATTTCCTGCAGCTCACCATGGACCTTCCTCTAACAAGTATGGGCAGCGAGATACTGAATTTGGTAGACACTTAAAAGTTCTTCTCTGCATATAAAATTCATATGCAGGATGAGAAAGTCCTGGAGGGATCAAGGGTGAATCGACAGCAGGGGCTGCCTGCTCAGCTGTGGTGGTAGAAGACAATATGATATTGCCTGGGAATTGATGGCGTCCTTGAGAAAGCATCACAGCAGTGCGAAGGTCTGTGCCCAACGGTGCTGTGATCAGATGCTTGGATGCTGCGGGTGATTTTTCACCTCCTTGCCTTTACCCAAAGGCACTGAGGAGAGCTCAATGGGAAAGAGCGTTGCTGTGTGTCCTGGAGGAGGGAGGACCCTGGGCCCATACTGTCTGACCTGTCCCGAGCACCTCTGCCTTAGGGAATGGGTTGGGCCCCCCAGTTTCCGGGTCCAAGGGGGCAAGGGACCCTCCGGTGAGGTGCCAGGAGCAGGAGCGGGTCCCCCGGCCGTGCTCCCGCCGGCTGCACGTACACGCTCCCCGGTGCGCTCATTAGCCGAGCCGGCTTGGCAGGAGGCGCTGCTAATCGCAGCTGAAGGTCCCAGCCGTGTCCCCAGTCCGTCCCTCTCCCGCCCCTGCGCTGCACCCGAGGGCTCTCCCCCGGGCCAGGGCTGCGGGGGCTGGGGCCTCGCCCACCTGTAGCCGTGCCCACCCTGGGGGGCCAGGGAATCCAGCGCTGCTGCTGCACCCACCCATCTGCACACCCACCACGGAGTCACCGCCGAGCTCCCAGAGTAGGACTGTGGCTGCTGTGGCCCCCGAGGGGACCCTCGGCTCCAGGTCACTGACTACGAGAGGGTGGCCCGGTCGGACTGCAGCGTGCCATGCTGGCAGAGGCACGGTCCCACTTCTGGGGGTGACAAAGGGTGGGGAGAGGGAACAGGTTCAATGGAGCTTGCATACACACACACATGGAAGCTGTTCCTGATGACTGTCAATCTGCTGTGCGGGTGTCTGGCACCCCCATCTGCCCTGCACGCTAGAGCACTGACTCTGGTGGGAGTGGTGCCTGCAGACAGGGAAGTGTGGGAGAGGCAAGGATTGGCAGGAACTGTTGTTAGAGGATGTTTGCTCTGGCCACAGATGGGAGGGATGAAATCTCGGGCAGTTCAGGTGTGCATGGGGGAAAAGCTCTCCGATGAGGTGTCAAGCTTAAAGCATGGTCTGCTGAAGGGCAGAGTGGAAATGATGCCCTGTAGAAGTCTCCCAGCAAGCCTTGGCACAACTGCCTGGAGCAGGTTTGAGCAGGGCATCCACTCCACCGCCTTGTCCTTTCTATCATGTCTCAGGGACTGAGGCATTGTCTGCTTTCTGCATCCTCTCTCCTCCCAGGAGTTCCAGGTTAGCTCTGAGGATCATGGTATCTGTGAACAAGGAGACAGATTTAAAGCAGCTAAACTCTGCTTGCTGTCACAGTATGTTAAAGGGCCTTTCCCTCTTGGTGCACCAGAAAAAAGGTCTCTGAAGTGCACATGCTTTACTCTCAAATGGATCAAAGCCATGCTGTGGCTAGCAGCTCTGGCACCCACCCACTGGAGCTGCAAGACACGTGCAGAGCTGGAGCTGGACTGTTCCTCCTGCACTTGAGTCCGGGGCAGAGATCAACTCCATCTGGGACCGGCAGCAGCAGCTTGGTCTTGGAAGGATGGACACAGCCACAGCTCACATCTCCCAGAGGCACTCTGCTAGTGCTAAATCTGCCCAGTTGGTCACTGAGCCAACGCAGGGCTGTCGATGAGGTGGGACAGAAAGACCATTCCCAGAGGAGATTGGTGTTCTGGGAGAACAGGAAACAGAAAAATTGCATTTGGTTTCCAAGCCCTCTGATCTGGCAACTCCGCTCCCTTCCTGTAGCCTGCATCGCCTGGACCCTGTTAGGGAGAGGTGATGACAAAAGAGACATTTGGCTGTTCCTCCATCTGCTCAGATCCCAAGAAGGTGGGGAGGCCACTGGCTAGAGCCAGGCTGTGATGGACAGTAGGCAGGGGTCACATCCTACTCACCACTTTCCTGTTTCCTGGGTGGGCTGTCCCCTCAGTGCCACTGATGCCTGGCAGCAATTCCTGTGGCTGCTGCTCCCACAGTAGGAACTTTGCTGTAGACCACTTGCTCGAGGAGGAAGCTGCAGGAAGATGTAAAGGCATAAGGCAAGGCAGGAAAGAGTGGTGTGAGATGAAGTGTTCACAGCCGTTAGAGCAGGAAGGAAGAGGATCAGCATAGTAAAAGCAACAGATGCCCAGGCTGAGATGTCAGCAGCTTCAGAGGACTGGCAGGGGGGCACCTGCTGGGATGTGGCCTCAGCAGAAAAGGGATTGGTCAGCATTGGCTGTTCCTTTCATAGGTGGAAGTGGCTGGATCAAAGCAAAGGTCTGTCCTGCCCAGGAGGGGCAGAGCAGAGGGAAGAGGCAGGGAGCCACTTCACTGCAGCATCTCTGTGTGCTACCTCCTCCTCCCCTGCTGGTACCCCCAGCCTCTGGCAGGTCAGTACACTTGAAGCCCTCTGGTTTGGGACCAGAAGAAGCCTTGTTCCCCATTCATGGACAGTCTCTGGAGTGTCCCCTGTGGTGCTCACTCACAGACTCCCCAATACAGCAGCAAATGTTGTAGGAGACTGCTCAGTTCTCCAGAATCTCCACACAAGCAGGGGGCACACACAAAACAGCAAACAAATCATGTCCCTGAGGGTGGGGGCATGAGAGCTCATGAGGGCAGCATTAGTGTCTGAAGCTGATGATTTTGACTTCAGAAAATGTTGTTCCCTTTGGGGTGAGGCTCTGCCCCACTCTGCTTGTCACAGGACCTTGCAAAGGTTTTGGCTGAGAAAACCTTGAACTCCCACTTAAGAAGCACACAAAACTCAGGGATAATGTTAAAAGCAGCATTATCCAGCCCTGCTGGAGGAACAAGCAGCCATGGCTTGAACAGGATGTAAGGACCTCCACAGGGAGAAAGCTTTGGATGCTGAGAATCACTTTAATCTAGTGGAAAAAGAAAGAACAAGAGCCACTGGTTGGAAGCTGAAGCCAGATAAATTCAAGACAAAAATAAGGAGTGGGATTGTTAACAGTGTGGATATGTAACTGCTGGAACAGGCCCCCTGGGAAGTGGCAGCTTCTCCATCCCTCCAAGCCTTCACAACCACAATCATTACTTTTCTGTAAGATGCTTTTGCCAAAAACAAGCCATCAGACTCAACAAAGGGATAAAAGAGCAAAGCCCTCTGTCCTGTGATGCTCAGACCAGCCAGCCCTTATCTCCACACAGATTGCCTGGACTGTGGAAAAATGCAGATGAAGGTGCAGGAATGGAGCTCTCTGTAACAGGCTGTAGAAACTCGAGTGTGCTTAAGGCACAGAGGAAGAAGTTGGGCAGCCTCAGGAGCGGGAAGAAGCAACAAGAAGCGGAATAGGGTGAGCAGCAGCCAGCTGATGCTGCTGGTGACTTGGGAACATAAAGCCATGCCCTGGCAGCCCCAGCCAGAGGAGGTTGTGTACCACAGACTCACAGCCTACTCATTTGAAATGCAGCTGCCTTTGCTGGTTACAATCCCCAGGAGACTGAAGGGCTATGGCTCTTTTATTCTGGTTTTATGGTTATGGAAACTTCTTCTCACATGTGGAGAGCACAGAGCTGAACAAATTCAGGTGGGCAGCAGAGCTGCTTTGCTGCCTCTAAGAGAGAGCTCGGGGATAACTCCTGCACTTCTGATGGCTCTGCAGACAGGAGGGTCTGGCTAATAGTTCTGCCTAAGGGTCTGCCTAATCAACCCTGTTTCCAAAAGCTGAAGTCTCTAAAACTTCTGCAATGAAGTAAAATGTGCAAAGAGATCAAGTAGGACCCTCTGGGCTTTCTCTCTCTAGTGGAAAGCTTGCATGTCTTCTCTGGCCCCATGGGGCTCAGAAGATGAGGCTCCCTGAGCTCTGCACATCAGCTCACTCAACACAAGCACTCTTCCTGCCCACAAATCAGGGGTCCCAGACAGGACACCTCCTGAGGCACAGGAAGGCTCTGCCTTCAGGTGCTCCTCACCTGCAGTGCTGCTTGATGGGTCAGCAAAGTAATTAAACCAAGAAAGATCCCTCAGTTCCCGTGGGACTAATAACAAACCGGATTCCTGTCTGCTATCCCTCCTTCTCTACTGCTACAGCTGTCTTGCTGGCTCAGCCCTCACAACAAGAGTCTTCTGTGACTCCAAAAGACAAATCCTTTCTGCAGTTGCACTGATTGGAGCAACCTGTCTCCCTGGACATTGCTGAGGCTGCCCCTGACAGGATGTCCAGCACCACACTGCACATCTTTGCAAGAGGTCTGTGGGCACTGCCAGCCTGGGGAACTTGCTTGCACAGAGTGTGCCAGATAGGAGTGGGTGCCAGCTGCTGTCAGGGGCTGAGGAAGAGGTCACTGATCAGTGAAAAAGCCACCCTGGTTGTAGCCAAGCTGGTTTTCAAGAGCAACTATTTCCCAAGCTAGCCCCATTTGAACAGGAGCTGGTAGCAGCAGGAGCCCAGCAGCCCTGGCATGATTTTGACTGGGGTTCACCACGCCAGTGGAAGGAGCACCCCTGGAGCACCAGCCCAGCTGGGGAAAGTGTCTGCCCTCAGCAGGTTTGTTTCAGTCATGATAGGTGTGTGTGTAATTCATCATCCAAGTGCTTGGTGTCACCAGGTCCTGGTAATTTATTGCAAATAACATGATTTCAGCCCAGCACACAAGTGGATTTGCAATGACGCGAAAAGCTGCAGCTGTCTGCAGCGCTTCCCTGCAGTGAGCTGAAGAGCTCAAGTGCCTTGAGGCCAATGCTGATGACTCCTTTTTCAGCCCTGGGTCATTTTTCTGGCCCTCCTTTCAACTCTCTTTGGTTTTTTTCACATCTTTCTTGAAAATGAGACTTTAGAGCTAGATTTGCCAGCAAGGCAAGGTAAAAGCACTGCTCTCCCCTCACCTCCTGCAGATGTTGGAGGGACACAGTGGTCTCTGCACTGCCCTGGAGGCATTGACTGTGCTGAAATACTGCACACTCAGCTGTGATCACCTCATATTTTGCAGAACAGCTCACCCTAAATCACTGCTGACTGTCTTGCCCATCCCATGGCACCTGCATGTTTTATCCCAGAAAAGCTGTATACCTTTAGCTGGACCAGAAACTCACAAAACATAGCCAACACTTTTCAGAGACAAATCATCTGTCCTTGTGTCCAGCTTGGGAGATGCTGAATGGCACAGCTCTGCCCATGAGCCATCATGGCAGGAGCCTGGGGCTCAATGCTGTGGGGTTATTCAGTGCAACCTTGGGAAAAACGTGTGCTGAGATGTGAAATTTGGCAGCAGCTGGGGCAGGTCATGGGGCTGGGCAGGCTCCCAGGACCCCTACATGACAAACCTTGCTGCTGCTGAGCCTTTAGGGTGGAGGGACACTGATGTCAAAGCAGCAAATTCTTGGAGACCACCCAGCTCAGAGGGGTGGGTGCTCAGCTGGAGGCTGGAGCTGCTGGTGCCAGCTCACCATGGAGGCAAGACCATTGAGAGCCCCCTACAGAACAGCTCTTGAGATCCATATGGAAATTCTGAGGGCAGACACTGAGAGGCTGGCCTCTATCACTCCTCTAACTTGTGGGTGAAAGCAGCATCTCATCAGGGGAAATATGGAGAGGAGATGAGAAACCCCAGGAGGGCTTCTGGAAAAGACCCAAAAGCCTGAACTGGCAGGTGCTCAGGACACCAAACTTAGTTTTAACTCATGACCATGGGGCTAAACACTGAAGTCAGTGCTTTTCTTTGTCCTCACTGCAAACTCAAGTAGTTACTCATGTAGTGACTCTGCTAATCAGGGTGGCTCACCAGAGAAACAGCAGTTCTGTTTCTCCTGCCTGCTGTGAGCCTGAGCAGCACAGGCTGGCACTGCTTCCCACAGAAGCTTGGTGCAAGCAAAGACATCCTGAGGCTGTAGAGCAGCCCAACCAGCCAGCAGGGTCAGGGACAGAGGCATGGCCTCACTGAGAGCACACATAAGCAGCATTGAGCAATTGCAGCTCATTATCCCTGGGAGCTTTGGCCTTGTGGCTGAGCCTCTTCCTTCACACTCACGTGTCCTTTGGAGCCCAGAGTTTGCAGAGGAAGCAGTTACCAGGCTGGTGTGGCACAAAGCCTCGTGGTTTTGGCTGGGAGTAGCAAGAGGAGAAGAGAAGGTAGCTTTTCCTCCAGCATTATGCCAAAATCTTGCCCAGGAAGTGAGGTGTGTCTGGATCTCTCTTTGGCAGACCAGCTAAATGCTGATGGAACAGACAGCTTCTGCTGAACTGGAAAGAGCATGGGGCTGGCAATCCAATCTGGCTGGTGGATTTTCATCTTCTGCTGGTCACTGGTGCCTAACTGCTCAGTTTTATATGCTGACCTCTTTACCTAAAATGCATGTTAATCAGGGGCTGTGTTAGGGCTCCCCACGCACAGGATGGATAACTGGGTCTAAATGAGATATCTGCACTTCCACCTGCCCATTCTGCTCTGCATCCTGGGGGCCTGGAGACCCCATTCCCAACCACATGCCCTTCTGGGATGCAAGACCTGTTCATCACACTATCCTGACCATGCAGGGCTTTCCTGGACCTCCCCAGGCACTGCACAGAGCCCTAGAGTGCTTGTTCAGTACTTGTTTCCTCCTCACTATGACAGGCAGAGCAGCCTCTGGTGCTAGTGTGACCATCACTGCTGGACATTTGACATTGCCAGCAGGGAGGGGAAGATTATCCCAATTGCCCTAGGGCACATGGCCCCTCTAGGACATCCAGTCTGGGCTGTTCAGAGGGTGGTTATCCAGAGTGCTCATGTGTGTGAAGATGCCTCAGCATTCACAGGCAGCACTCAGAGAAGCAGGGCGAGAGGCTCCATCTCCCCAGCATCACCTGGTGTGCCTGGAGCAGCAGTGGGACCAGAGTCTCATCCTGCAAAACAGCAGCTGAGGGCCTGAGTCTGCCCTTTCCCTTCCCACAACCCTGCTTCATTTACCACACACCTCCCAGCTTCTGCAGCAGATGAGTGGGGGGCCCTGCCGGCAGCAGCCTCCGTCACCACACAGCCTCACCTCCCCCCCGGGGCTTGGGGCCCATCCTGTGTGCCGTGCGAGGCCATGCCCTGCAGGAAAAAGTAGTGTGAGGTGACGTAATTAAGGCTGCATCATTTATGCATGTGTCTAGGGTTTTAGCATTTCCTCTTCCTTGAGTGCTTGGCTTCCCCATGCTCCACAGCAGGTTTTAAAATGGATCAAATACTCTGTGAAGCTGAGCACCCTCAGCAGTCCCAAAAGCCAGTGTGCCATGAACAGAGACAAAGAGCAGGGGAGAGTTCTGATGTGCTCCAGCTCTGTGTTGAGAGTGGGGGAAGAGCCTGCTCCAGAGGCATTACCACCCTGTGTGCATCGGCTGGAGCTGGTGTGCAGGTCCACAGCATGGCTATGTGTTGGTCCACGGGTATGTGCAAGGGTGCTCATGCTGCTCCCCATGCTCTGCAACCCAGCCGAGATCTGAGCTCCTTTAGAGGGTACCCATGTCCCTCAGCATGGGCAATGTATTCCTCCCTGATCTCTTTCCTGGAAACATCCCTGCCATTATGGCTTGGACTGCACAGAAAAAGCTCATCCCAAGGCAGACATCTGGCACATAACATTTTCACCCCAACGGCCAAAATTTTGCTAGGCTGCAAGCAGGGAAGCCAGCCTTTCCTGCCCACGCCCTCTGTGAGTAGGGGGGGCTGTTGTGCTGCTGACTGTCCCCTCTGCCCCCAGGACTACTGGCTGTCCCTGCTTTACAAGCGCCTCATTGGTCCCAAGGTGCTGGCGATCCACGTGGCAGGTCTCCAGAGGAAACCCCGGCCCGGCAGAGTCATTCGTGACAAACTCCGGATTTATGCCCACTGCACCAGCTACCACAAGTAAGTGGAGCAGGGAAGGCTGAGGGTTACAGGATGGGATTAGTGGTATCCCCATGAGACGGGGACCAACAAGGACACGCTGGGGCAGGTTGGCTTCCCAAGATACTCACTCGGGTGCTGCTCTGGCCTCTAACACAGTGAAGGGAGAGTGCAGGGATGGCGATGCCTTCGATGAAAGTGGTGGCAAGCCCGCGCCTGGGAACGGGGCCGGCTGGGAGCGGCGCGGTGGCCGCCGGGCAGCCCGGGCAGCAGAGATCAAGGGAGTGGATTTCACACGAGGGGCCCCGGTCGGTCGGGTTACCCGCCAGGCCGCGCTGCCGGGGAGCCTGGCCTGGTTATTGTTTCGCTGATAAGGTCTTTGAAAGCACCTCAGCGAGCCGGGGGGGCGGCCACCTCCTCCACGGACACAAGTTGCTATTGTGGAGGAGGAGAGACTGTTTCTTTACACAGTCCAGATGCTTTCAACATGCCTCCAGCTCGGTAGGAAACCTTGTCCAGTAACTGACAGGTGCAAAGTGCTCTATAGCTTTTGTTTGGGGCTGCCTGATCAGGCAGGGACAGAGGATCAGTGTCTGGACCTGTCTGTCAGGTGTCTAGGGTGGCGGGGGCAAACACCACTCAAGCACAGAGCTCTCCTCCGTTCTCAGCCTCCTCCTTGCAAGGTTGGGGGTGGGAGGTAGGGGGGTTGTTCTGGAACTGACACTGTCCTGGGCCATCCCCACTCTGGACACTGTTGCAGCATCCTCTTGTGCCGTGTCACTGCTGGCTGGAGAGCGGGGGTTGAAAGGTGTCACCACAGAACTAGGCTTTGTGATAGAAGGTGGCATCTCCCTGTGAAGGAGCAGCAGGATAGTGAATCTGGATGTCTGCACGAGGCCAGTTCTTGCAGAGACCCCCAAGCCCCTTCTTGGAGGTGATGCTGCCTGGGGACATGGCAGTGCAGCCCTCATCTCCCACTCTCCCCTTTGCAGTCACAACTATGTCCGGGGATCCATCACCCTTTACATTATCAACCTGCATCGCTCCCGGAAGAAAATCAAGCTGGCAGGGACACTGCGGGACAAGATTGTCCACCAGTACCTGCTGCAGCCCTATGGCAAGGACGGGCTCCACTCCAAGTAAGTTTGATGCTGGTGGCTGGGACTGCCACCACTGTCCCATTCTCAGTGCCACTGCCCTGACCCTCTCCTGATCCTACAGGTCGGTCCAGCTCAACGGGCAGCCGCTGGCCATGGTGGATGACGGGACTCTCCCCGAGCTGAAGCCTCGCCCACTGCGGGCGGGCCGCACCCTGGTCATCCCCCCGCTGACTATGAGCTTCTACGTGGTGAAGAATGTGAACGCGCTGGCCTGTCGGTACCGATAGCCTGCAGCCCACAAGGGACTCGCCAGCCCCGCTCCTGCCCCTGTGCACTGCCCAGGTCATGCTGCCACCACGCAGCCTCGCTGTGGGGCCGTGTTGGGCAGCTCCACGCCATGCCCTCATCCTCACCCCCAGGATGTCCTCCACCTTGGCACCACTCCTGCCTTGTGACCACAGAGCTCCACATGCCCTGGCCACCATCCCACCAGAGCGGTGTGACAGCCAATTTGCAGGGCCTGCCACCCTCCGTCCTGTGAGCTGAAAGAGGCACCCGGGCCCTGGTGCCTACTGGCTATAGGGACGGTTGGGGTGCTGAACCCCGGGATATCCCGGGACGAACATCTTCCCCGACCCCCTGGTCCTGCTGCCCCTCGGGATGATCCCTCCAGCAGCCGGATCAACTCCTCGGAGGCGAACAGTGCTCCGCTGCAGCAAGCGCATGGAAGCAGCTCCCTCTACTGCCGCCGGGATGCCGCCAGCCGGCCTGGCCCGCCGAGAGATGCACCGGGCGGGG
>VWYP01032151.1:39163-70949 GCA_013400435.1 Pycnonotus jocosus
GGCGCGGCGGTCACGCGCGGCGGAGCAGGAAGCGGCGCGGGGCGGGTGGAGCCGCCCGGTCCCGGTGTCCCTGGTCCCGGTGTCTCCGGTCCCGGTGTCCCGCCCGCCGCGGGCCATGCGCTGCGTCCTGATCGCCAGCACCGCGGCCGAGCTGCTCTTCTACTGGGCCGATGCCGCCTTCCTCCGCCGGCTGCGGTCGTCCCACGCCGGGCAGGTCGGGCGGCACGGGGCGGCGCGGGTGCGGGGAAGGGAGCGTGGGGTGCGCGGTCGCGCGTGGGCGCTGACCGGGAGAGTGTGGAGCAGGGCCCGGCGCTGGAGGACAGCCTCAATACCCTCTTCGCGCCCCTGATCATTTCCTGCGCCGCGCTGCTGGAGAAGCTCTCCGACACCTACACCTGCTTCGCCACCGAGGGCGAGCGGCACCTCCACGTCCTGCACACGGTAGGACCGGCACCGGGGACCGGGGACCAGAGACCCCTGGCCGGCCCCCGCCTGACCCCGCTGCCGGTTGCAGTTCGGGGACTGCCTGTACATCGCAGTGAACGGCGACGGGACGCAGAGCGAGGACGACCTGCGCCGGACGCTCTTCGTGCTGCGGCGCTTGGTAGAAGTTCACTGTGGCCTCGTCACGCTCGATTCGCACCTCATCCGCAAGGAGTGAGCGGGCACAGCCACCGGCACAGGCTGGCATGTCGGGTTGCTGGGGTGGCTGCCCTGAGATGCCCTCATGCAGCACGGGGGGTGGGAGTGGGTGTCTCCAGCTGGGACCCCCCCGCTTTGCAGTGGGACCACCTGCCGGGCTGCAGCTGAGTTTTGGTGTGTCAGTGCCACGCGGGGAGCTGGGTTCTGGTGTATCTGTCCCACACAGGGAGGTGACAGCCACCTATGAGTTTACACTCTGTCACCGCTGCAGGTTGCGGCCGGCTGACTCGGAGCAGCGGGAGCGCGTGTGGAGCCTGCTGCGGGGCCTGCTGGAGACCTACAGCCACCTGCGGGAGGAGGACCAGAGCTTTGCAGTGGAGGTGCCAATGCTCTGAGCTGCCTCTTACTTTTGGGATGTTTCAGGGGTGGGAGGCTGTGTGGAGTGTCAGGATATGGGAAAAGGCCATAGGCTAGGAACTTTAGGGCAGCTCCCTGGAGCAGTAGAAGCCCAAACCTGACCCCAGGACTGCAAAGCTAGGTGTGAGAGAGCTCAGCAGCCTTCCCTCCTTCTGCACCCCAGGCTGTGGAGCGACTGATCCATCCTCAGCTGTGTGAGCAGTGCATCGAGTTCCTGGAGCGACAAGTGGTACAGTACATCAATGCCAGCCCTGAGCGTGGTGGGGATGAAGTGGGTCATGCCTTCCTCCTGGTACATACCAAGCTGCTGGCCTTCTACTCCAGGTGCGCCCAGCCCCACCACCCTCCCCAGGGCAGCCATTTGTCCTCCCAGCTGACTCTTTCCTGGTCTGGCCTGCAGCCGCAACGCCAGCTCCATCCGCCCGGCCGACCTGCTTGTCCTCATCCTCCTGGTTCAGGACCTGTACCCCAGTCAGAGTGCTGAGGAGGAGCTTGGCCCACAGGTACTTCAAAGCAGGATTGGGGGTGCAGCAAGTCAGGTGATGCCATGGGGTGATGCCTGGACAGCTGGGACTTAGGGGTGTTTTCCCTCTTTTTGAAAGCCCACAGCAGGGAATGTTCTCCCTCAGGGACCCAAGAGAAGTGAGAGCATCCCTGTGAGTGGCCCTGGCTCCCATGGAGCTGCAGAAAAGGACTCAGATGACCAAGTGAGTCCTTGAGATCAGGAGCTACAGGGTGGGGTTCTGGAAGGGCTGTCTGTATTTCTGCTATCCCCAACTCATTCCTTTTTGCTGGCAGGACACAGATGATCTCTCTGTGCCTGAGGTCTACTACACACCTGAGCCCTCGCCAGGCCGGCACAGTACAGGTGAGTGCCCAGCTGGGCAGCAGCTGTGCCCCACACCCCCAGCCTTGCAGAGGCTCTGAAGGGGGCTGGAAGTCTGCCCTGCTGTGTTCTCTGCAGGCAGTGAGAGCTGGTCAGAGGGTGCTGAGATGCTGAGCATCGGGGAGGTGGACGCTGCAGATGTCCAGGTGAGCACAGAGTCCTGCAACACCTCCCAGCTCCACACTTCACCAGCCTGTCCCGGTCCTCATCACTCATCTCTTGCTATGCTGCACCTGTGGGTGCCCTCCGTCCCCCATGTTATGCGTAATTGTGACAGCTCTGATCTCCTTCTCTGAGGCGTTGCTTACAACGAGCTGTCAGCAGAGAGGGAGCAGGGCTGTCTCAGAGCAGTCCAGTGTCTCCCTCTGCTGCCATTGGGCTTTCTGGGCTGCTTCCCTGATGGATGCTGCAACACCTCAAACACTGGCCTCGGTTTAAGGCATTTGCAACTTGTCTTTGCAACAGTTTTCTTCTCTGCCGCTCCTTTGGGGTCCTTGGGCACTTTCCTCACTGCTGATCTTTTGCTACATGGCCCCTCCAGCTCCTTTGGTTCTATCATGCCTGGTTGCAGTTTTCAAGGCAATGCTGCATCTCTGCAGAGGGAATGAGCTGTCTCATCCCCACAGGGTACTGAGTATGTCCCCTGTCTTCCCAGATGGCAGAGGACTTGCTCCAGACCTTGGGGCCTCTGGTCCCTGAAGCTTCAAACCCCAGAAGGATCTTTCTGGATGCCAGCCTGCGGGAAGGTTACTGCCCCTTGCTGCCACACACCATGCACTGCCTCCCGCTCTGGCCAGGCATCTCCCTTGTGCTACTGACCAAGGTGAGCTGCCTCTGAGGTGGGGGAAGCTATGTTGGACTGAGTCCTGCCTGACCCACCTCTTCCTTTCCCGGCAGGGCCCCATGACTCAAGTGGCCGTCACTTTGTACCAGCTTCTGGATGGTTTTTTGGTGCTGGAGAAGAAGCTGGAAGAGGGACCAGAGGTGGGAGTCGCACGTTCCTACCCATTCCTTGCTGAGCTGCGGCAGCGCATGGACAAGTTTGTGAAGAAGCTGAGTGGACAGGACATCCAGGTGGGAGTGGGGACATGAGGACCCTGTCCTGTTTTCTCCAAAGCCTGACACAGTCCTGTCTCTTTCTAGTTGCAGAACACCTGGTTGGACTTCAAGAACAAGATATTTTCACGGAGCGAGCCTGGGAGCTCCCTAGAGTGAGTAGAGGGAAACCAGGGAACGTCTCCAGGACAGGCAGGGGCCTTCCCCAGCCTGGGGACAAGCACAGCTGTCCCTGCAGTGCTGGGGACCCAGTGTCCAAACTCGGCATTGTCTGTGTCCCCTGGCTCAGGCTGCTGCAGTCAGTGGCCAACGTGAAGCGGCAGCTCTGCTCCGTGTACCGCCAGCTCTTCCTGACCTCTGCTGGCAACAGCCTGTCCCAGGGGCTGCGGGACCGTGCTCAGAAGCTGATGAGGTGAGTGCATGGGGATGGTCAGCATCGCTAGGGGGCTGCCCCACACACAGCTGTGCTGGGGATTGTGGGTCCTGGCCTATCACTGTGCCTCTTCTCGACAGGGAGAAGCTGCTGGACTGGCGGGACTTCCTGCTGGTGAAGAGCAGACGCAATATCACCATGGTGTCATACCCATCTCTGCAGCTGGGAACCCAGCCTGGCAAGGGGGTGGCCCTAAGGGGGTAGCAGATTTGGGACTGAGACCCTGTCCCCCAGCACCAGGATCAAGGGGAGGAATGTAGTGGGCAAAGGTGGTTTCCCTGAGGCTCAGGGGCTGTCTTGGAAGGGCACCAAAGTTGTTGGACATCCTTAACACATGCCACGTACCTGGAGGACTTTCCTGGACTGGTGCACTTCATCTACGTGGACCGCACTGCTGGACAAATGATGGCACCATCACTCAGTGTGACAGAGAAGTCCAGCTCAGAGCTGGGCAAGGGTCCTCTGGCCACCTTCATCAAGAAAAAGGTACAACTCATGGGGTAGGTATGGGATGGGAACCACAGAAGAGGGTGGAAAGTGGAGGAGTTTCTGCCCAGGCTTCAGGTGCCCCTCGTCCCCTAGGTCTGGTCCTTGATCACACTGGCCCGGCGATACCTACAGAAGGGCTATACAACACTGATGCTGCAGGATGGTGACTACTGCTGCTCCTACTTCCTCTGGTTTGAGAATGAGATGGTATGTGGGGCCAGGAAGGGGCTGAGCCCCTCTTTCCCTGGGGCAGGGAGCAGGGCTGTAGGCATAGCTAGCTCTGACTCCTCGTTGGTCCCATCCCAGCTCCTGCCCTCTGCTGTCATTTTTCCCCAGGGCTACAAGCTGGAGGTGATGGAGGTACCAGTCCTGTCTGATGATTCTGCTCCCATTGGGATGCTTGCAGGAGACTACTACAGGTGAGCAGTTGCCAGCCCTGTGGTTTGGCACCGGGGCTCGAAGCTGGGATGGCACATGGCTCCCTGTGAGTGATGCCAGGATGCCAGTGTTGTGATGTCACTGGAGTTGCACCAGCCCATCTCTCCAGCCTGGTGCCATGGTTTTGCTGTGTCCTTGCAAAGTATTTTATAGAGGGAAGGTCATTAGAAAGGGGTTGTCTGTGTGCACTGTACCTGCCAAGCCCCTGCCTTCTCCTCCCCAGGAAGTTGCTGCGTTATTACAGCAAGAACAACCAGGCAGAGGTAGTGAAGTGCTACGAGCTGCTGACCGTGCACCTGGGCATCATCCCTTCTGAGCTGGTGGTCCAGCAGGCCTACGACTTGGCCCGGCGCCTCTGGGAGCCATCCCGCATCCCTCTGCTCTGAGCTGCCTCCAGCCACCTTTGGGGCCAGCATTAAAAGCGGGTGTTCCCAGAGCCTGGGTTGCTTTCTCAGCATCTGTGTGCCATGCCATGGATTGTGCGTGTAGGCAGCGACGGGCAACCTTCCCATCCTCCAGCCTGGCCAGGGCTGGCACTGTCCGCTTTCCTGCCCACCATGGTTTTCACTGCCACCCAGCAGCCTCTGGAGACAGGCAGAGAATGGGGCCAAGAAGTTGTTGGCAAATCACTGTCTTGCTGAAAAGTGCATTTCCAGAGGAGGATTTATAATGTTAGCTTGGCATTGCTGCCAGGCTTTGGCCAGAGGTCAAGATAGTGTAGCCAAACCTGAGTGGAGCAATGGTTTAGGGTGCATCTCCCTTTCCCCCCACCCCCAAATGTGGGATGCAGGGCCCTCAGAGGTTTGGTAGGCTCTGAGGAGGTGCAGCCCATCCTGCACCCCTTCCCCGCACCCAGGCTTCCAGGCACCAGTTAGCCACAGCTCGGAGCTGAGCTGGGAACAACGAGTAAATCCTGAGGCAGCTTATGTGTTTCCCAGGCATATCTGGGCTCAGTGCACGTCCAAACCTCAAGTACAGCTGGGAATGGGGCCAGCCCCAAGGGACTCAGGCAGCCACTGCCCTTTGTTGCTCCCATGCCACTCGCTGGAGCTGGGGATGGCAGTTCAGGGAGCACTGGACCATGACAGGGCCTTTGCCCCATCCCACTGAGCCGGAATTTGCCCTGCTGAGCCATAGTTCTGGATTCAGAGCCAAGCTCATCCCCAAGCTGCCCTTTTCTTGCTGTTTTCAGTGCTGTGCTTTGGGCTTGCCTGCTCAAGGGGGGGCCAGACTCCCTCTGTCCTGCCGTGCTTGGCCCATCACGCCAGCCACGTGCCTCTGGATCATCCCTGGAGCAGAATAGGGAGGGGGAGGGGGGCTCCCAGGCCCCCGCCTGCCTGCTCAGCACCTTCCTGGAGTACAGGCTGGGGAACTCCTGGCACCCTGCTGAGCCCCAGGCAGGATCTGTCCCCTGCTCAGCCCTGGGGCTCCTCTCCGGCCCCGCTACAAGCTCCCAGCAAAACTGTGCCAAGGTCAGCGCCTCGCTGGGGACAGCCTAGGAGAGGCAGCGCTGGGCGGGAGCCCCTGTCCTGCCCAGCCTCCCCGCCTCCCTGCCCTGGCCCCCCCGGCCCCTCCCTGTGCCCGGAAGCCCTGGGAAAAGTTCCGCCGTGAAAGCAAAGTCCAGGCTGCCGGACGCAGGGCAGCCATGGCCAGGCGCTGCGGGGCGATGGCAGCCGGGCTCCGCAGAGGGCTGAGTCTGGTCTGCTCTTCCCGCTGGCTGCAGGGCTGGCATCTGTCCCTGGGGCCGTCAGGAGCGCGTTTGGCTCATGCCGAGGCTGCAGCCCAGCTGCAGCGGGAATACGACGCGGTGGTGATCGGGGCAGGTAACAGCAAGGGAGTGGGGACCCACATCTGCCTTCCCCCCCTCGCCGGGTAGCAGAGGAGCGGCTAGGTGGGTTCCACTGTAGTGCTAGACGCAGTGCAAAGCCCCAGACTGCTCCTCATGCCTGGGACGCAGGGATCTGGCACAAACTGCAGCCCCCCAGCATACAGAGCACTGTTGGAGCATCTGCCTTAAGCACTTCTGTCCCTCTCTGCTGCACCAGTAGGGCCAGGGCTGTAGGGCCAGAGGAGGATGCTGCCTGTCACGTGTATCTCTGTGTCTAGAGCCTGTTATTGGAGTGGCTGTGACAGCCCCATGCCCCAGGCATGGCAGAGTGCCCTGTGCTGTGGGTCCATCACCAACACTGGGCTCTGCTCGTCTCCCTCTCTTCTTGCAGGGCACAACGGGCTGGTGGCAGTGAGTACCTAGAGTGGCGTGCTGCCTCTCCTCCATCCGCAGGGGACAGCAAGGGACTGGGAAGGGTCTGCACTGTGGGCGAGGGAGGGCTTTGGTGGCAGTGTCCGTGGGGCTGGGGCTCCCACAGGCCCTCCCTAACGAGGGGGGCACCATGTGCAAGAGGGTACTCACGTTGGCAATGCCATCCTGGCCTGCTGGATGGGCAGTGTGTGCCGTGCTCCCCGCAGGCTGCCTACCTGCAGCGGGCAGGGTTACGCACAGCCGTGCTGGAGAAGCGTCACGTGCTGGGCGGCGCGGCCGTCACGGAGGAGATTGTGCCAGGTACCCCTGCATGCCCCTTGTGCCCCTGGCCCTGGCCAGCCCTGGTGGTGGACATCTCCCACCACCCTACATGTTCCAGGGTTCAAGTTCTCCCGGGCATCGTATCTGCTCAGCCTGCTGCGACCACAAATCTATGCTGATCTGGAGCTGCAGGTACTGGCACCCACTCTTTGCTGGGCTGCTGGCAACCCCCAGCATGCAAGCAGGGGCACCCTGCTGCCAGGCTGTCCCTGCAGGGTGAGGGGACATCCCTGTCTTGCAGCGGCATGGTCTGAGGGTGCTGCCACGGGACCCCTACTCCTTCACCCCACTGCTGGAGGACAGGAACCCTCCTCGCTCCCTTCTGCTGGGACATGACATGGCCCAGACTCAGCAGCAGATTGCTCAGTTCTCCCAGAAGGATGCCCAGGTACCACCAGAGACATGCACCTGGCACAGCAAAACCCATGAGGGGCTGCCCTGCCCCTGGAGTGGCAGAGATGATCCTGGGTGGGGTATCCATTGCACCTACCGTGGTGCAGTCCTTGCTGTCCACCTTCTGTCCCCTTCCAGGCCTACCCTGAGTATGAGGCATTCATGGGGCGCATGGTGTTGGCCCTTGACCCACTGCTGGATGCCCCTCCAGTGGATACAGCTGCCCTGGGAAAGGGTTCCCTGCTCCAGCAGCTCAGGAACCTGCGAACCCTGAAGCCCTTGCTGCAGGCAGGTACTTCTGGAATGCCAGGGAACCCTGATGGCAAGGGGTGTTTGTCAGCACTTGGGTTGGGTGATGCAGAGCCTTCTCAGGAGCCCAAACTGGGCTGGTAGCCTCTGCTAGGCTTACTCACCTTGCTTCTGCTGACTGACTTCCAAACCCAGCTGGGCACCAGTAGCCAATCCTGGCACAACCATGCAGGTCTCACACTACTTCTCCACCCCCAGGGCTGGCACTGGGGCGGCAGCTGCCCCACTATTACGAGGTGCTCACAGCTCCCATCTCCAAGGTGCGTGCTGGCAGTGGTGGTGTGGAAACACCCACTGCTTCTCCTGCCTGCCAGGGTGCTGTGGCAGCTTCCAACACCAAACCTGGCATGCTCTCTTTCTCCTGGGCCAGATCCTGGATCACTGGTTTGAGTCAGAACCCCTGAAGGCAACTCTGGCTACTGATGCGGTGATTGGAGCCATGGCCAGCCCACACACCCCCGGCAGTGGGTGAGGGTCCCTTGCCCCTGGGGCTCATCCTGCACTGTTCCCCTTTGCCATGCTTTATGCTTGGCTCTGCTGCACACCAGTACCCCATGCCCTGCCTCTCCCTCCCACTGCCTGCTCAGGCAGTGGTGCCAGGGTGCCTCAGGAGTTGGTGCTGGGCAAGGGGCTGCCCCCCAGCCCTGCCATATCGCTCTCCTGAGCAGCCCCCACCTATCCCTTCGCTGTTTGGACACCTCTGTCCCCAGGCTGGGCTGAGTCCTGTTTGGTGCGTGCTCCCTGTAACTGAGTTGACATCCCATGAAGTGGCATGGTCCCGTTGGAGGGGGATTGTGGGGGCTGTGGCACTGTCCTGAGTACCCATGCAGGGGACAGATCCATCACCTCAGCCAGCAGCTAATCTGAGGTCTTGCTACCGCAGGTACGTGCTGTTGCACCATGTCATGGGTGAGCTGGAGGGACGGCGGGGGGCCTGGGGCTACGTGGCAGGTGGGATGGGAGCCCTGTCCCAAGCCATCGCCCAGGCAGCGACTGCCCGGGGAGCCCACATCTTTGCTGAGAAGGTACAGGGTGTCTGGGAGAGGGGATGGCATCCCTGCCCTCGCAGGCACCAGGGATGCTCTTGGTAAAGTCTTGTCCCCGACACGTGCCCAGGCAGTGTGCCACGTGCTGCTGGGCAAGAATGGGGAGGCGCAGGGCGTCGCGCTGCAGGATGGGACAGAGGTGAGGAGCAAAGTGGTGCTGTCCAATGCCGCCCCCCAAATCACCTTTCTGGAACTCATTCCTCAGGTATGGAGTGCATGGGGCTGGTGGGGGCTTGGCATGTTAGAACCACCCCATTCGCGCTGCCTCTCATAGCCAGCCTCTGCACTGTTACATCTCACCCCAGGAGCAGCTGCCGAAGGATTTTGTCCAGCGGATCCAGCAGGTTGACACATGCTCCCCTGTCACCAAGATCAATGGTAGGTGCCAGCAAGGACACCTCTGCTGCCATCCCTGCTGGAGGAACACTGGTGCCTGGCTCAGCAAGAGGCTGTACCCTGCTTCCCCCATCTCCTCATCCCATGCCCAGTGGCGGTGGATCGGCTGCCCAGCTTCCTGGCTGCCCCCAATGCCCGTGACGGCCAGCCCCTGCCCCACCACCAGTGCTCCATACATCTCAACTGTGAAGGCACCCAGCTCCTGCACCAGGCATTCACTGAGGCTGCCCACGGGCACCCCTCCAGCAGGTAGGAGCCTGTACTGGCACACCTTGGTGCGCTGGGGAAGAGGCAGGCCAGTCATGGCAGTGGATGGTGGGGAAAGAGTTGCGGAGTGGCTGGGTCCCCCTCTGCCTGCCCATTTGTTGTACTGCTCCCCCAGGCCCATGATCGAGCTCTGCATTCCCTCAGCGCTGGACCCAGGGCTGGCCCCACCAGGCTGCCATGTCGTGTCCCTCTTCACACAGTACACCCCGTCCGTGCTGGCAGGGGGGCGGTCCTGGGATGAGCAGGCCAGAAATGCATATGCAGACACGGGTACGTAAAGCACACGCAGACCCCGGTTACACCCATGGGCAGAGCTACCCTGGAGCTGCACAGCAGTTTGCTACCATGTCCCCCTGGGCTGCCCACCAGTCCCTTCATCTTTCTCTAGTGTTTGACTGCATCGAAGACTATGCCCCAGGGTTCAAGGCATCCGTCATTGGCAGGGACATCCTGACGCCACCAGACCTGGAGAGGATCTTCGGGCTGCCTGGTGGAGTGGGTACCATGCATGTCAACTCTGAGCATCGCTCTGGTGCCAGTGCTAGTGGGCACACAGCCCTGGGCCAGGCACAGCTAGCTTACACAGAGCTCTGTTAGCAGAACATCTTCCATGGAGGGATGTCTCTGGACCAGCTATACTTCGCCCGGCCAGCACCATCATACTCTGGTTACCGATCCCCAATTCCTGGCCTGTACCTGTGTGGAAGTGGAGCCCACCCTGGTAAGCAGAGCTGGGAGCCAGGACCCTCCTGGAGGCCTGCAGAAGGAAGAAGGGGGTGTGTAGAAGAGGTGCACCACCATTTCCCACTTCTCCTTTCCTGCAGGAGGAGGAGTGATGGGAGCAGCAGGACGCAATGCCGCCCAGGTGGCTATCAAGGATTTCAGGCACTTCTGATGAGATTGGTGAAGCTGACTACCAACAGTGTTGTAACAGCAGCATGCCCTACTGATGCCATGCAGAGCCCTGTCCATCCCCAGCTTGCTTCCCCAGCACCTCAGGACAGCAACATCTGAGAACTGGGTGCAGGCTGGCAGGGTCCCTTGTGCTCCCAGCTGCTACCATCACCTTGAACAGATGGCTGCTTTCTGCCTGCCACAACCCAGCCTTGCCCCAGTGGCTCCTGGACCTTGCATGACCGTGGCAAGCCTCACTCAGCCTCTGCCTGTGCCCATGGAAATAAACCCTGGCATGTGCTCTCACTCTGTTTTTTGAGCAATTGATGCACCTGCCATCCACACTTGCTGGTGATGCAGCCTTGGGGGAGCTGCCAGAGAGGACAGGCACATCTCAGAGTAGTGAACAGGGAGAATCAGCCCCTCACCCTGTCCTCTGCCCATTGATGCAGGCTGCAGGTGCATGCAGGGCGGGTTGTTTGGAGTCCCCTAGCTCCAAGCAGGTCCAGACCATCCTAAGTACTTAGAACAAGCAGGGAGCTGCCTGGAAACTGCTTTGGTACGTGAAATCCCCAATTGTCCTCAGTCCCACGGCTCTTGGTGGCTGTGTGTACAGCAGACACGTGCCCAGCAGCTCAGAAACCACAGGAGCTGGGACCAGCAGCCGCCCCCTCGTGCCTCACACATGCTCCTATTCCCGACAGAAGCTGCTTGCACGTGTTCTGGCCCCGTCCCTCCGTCCCCAGGGCAGATGTTCCATGCTGGCCACTCCTCAGCCACAGCAAGCACGGGATGTGCCCCTCACCCGCGCTGCTGCCGGGAGCCGCTGGCTGCAGATTACAGAGCTCACATCCTCTCCCTGCCCTCTTCCTCCGCCAGACAATGCTCCCGATTCAGCCGCCCGCCTCGCCTCCTGCCGGGCCCTAAATACGGTACTGACAGGGTGAGCTGCTGCACCTGAGCTGGCTGAATCAATATTGACCGGCCAGGAATAGTCCCGCAGCCCTCTGAGAATAGCCCCGCACGCCCGCCCGCCGCCCACAGCTTCCCGCGCACGGGGCTGCCCTGCTGCCGGCCGCGTATTTTTAGCTGCTGCCATTGCTGGCTGCCCGGGGCTGCAGGTGCTGGCACGCAGTGAGCCCCGAGGGAGATGAGCGGCTCACCGGGTGACACCTCAGGGCAAAGGGGGACACCTCCAGCCCGCCGCGGTCACATGAGCGGCGGGACGCAGTGCCCGTACTGCTGCGAGAAGAGGCTGGCAGGTCCCAGACGTGGGAGAGCCCACCAGCCCCCTCATTTCTCTCTTCTTGCTGTCCCCGGGAGCAGAGGCAGAGCTGGGAGCGGGACTCAGCACTCGCCTGCCCTGCACCCCTGCCAGCATCTGCCGGAGGAGGAGTTCGGGGGAAGGTCCTGGCTTCACACTTAAGCAATTGATCTCCAAAACGTCGAGACGAGTGAGTCACGGGCTCCACTGCTGGCCCCAACCCTGCCCTTCCCCAGGGCTTTCCGTGGCCACCATTCTGGGGCTGGCCAGGGACTCATATCACAGCACAGGCTTTCAGGACATGCCCTGATCCCGGCCAAGGCAGACGGCTGGGATGAGTGTCCACTTCGAGAGGGACCCAGAGTTGTGCATCTCTGCACACCCAAAGGTGCTGGAAGTCCTTGGGAGACGTGGCTATGAGCTCACGGGCTATTCCCGGCCGTGTTGATCCTGGCTCCTCCCGGCAGGATCCGGCTGCTTTGACTCCAAACAAACACTCCGGTGGCCACCGGCACATTCCTGGCCGGTCCCTGGGCACGGCCGGGGTATTGGGCTTCCTGTTTATTCCCATCCCACGGCGGGGCACGTCGGGCGTGTGGGCAGCAGGGTGCCCCGGGGACTGGCGGCACCCCAAGCCAGAGGTTGCTCCCGGGGCAAGTCGAGGCGGGGACGGGGAGGTGGGGGGGCATCACCAGTCTCCACATCCCACGGAGTGGGGCTAAGCCTGAGGACCCTCACAGCCAGCCTGGTTTATGGATGGCACAGGTGATGCCCCAAGCCCTGGGAGAACTGTGCTCCGGGCTCACGGTAGCATCCCATAGCCTGCCGTGGTCCCTGTGCCCCCCAAGTCCTGGCCCCACTCTAGCACCTCCAGGCATCCTCTGCCTGTGTACCCACTTGAACCGCTGCGTGAGTGGGAAGGTACAAGGCGTGTCCCTAGCATAACAGTTTGTAATCTCCAGAAAGTTCATGCTGTGCCTGGCTGGGGGCAGCCCAGTGAGGGGAGCATCCCCGACCCAGGGAATTTGGACTCGGGGGAGATCCAGCCTGAGGCAGGTAGGGACTATCCGAGACAGCTCAGATCCCCCCGGTTAGGAGAAAGACAGGGTTTGGGACAGGAACAGGTTTGCCCCAGTGTGCAGTGAGGCAGCGTGGGGCCGGGGGTGGGCAGGGCGCAGGGCTGGGCTCTAGACCAGAGGCGGGGAGGCGGGGGGCCCCCTCGGGTCGGCCCACCCCGCCGCACCATAAAAGCCGCTGCAGGCGGTGCCCGGCGGGAGGTAGGAGCTGTGGAATCCACTGCTGGGATCGCTACCGCTGCGTCCCCTCGCCACCGCCTGCCCCGCACCGCTGCCGGTCCGGCACCGCCATCCCTTGCCAGGGTGAGTGCCAGGGATGGCTCCGGGAGGGGAAGTCTGGGCACCTGGAGGGAGGTCATCCATCCCACCAATGCTCTGAATGAGCATGCAGGGGAAGAGGTGAAGTGACGGGGACCGGGCTGTGTGCAAGATGGGGAAGAACCCTGGTGTTCAGTTGAGAATCCAGGTGTAGGGTAAAAGGGGGCTCTGTGGGGCACCCTCACCCATCTTCCGAAGCATGGGGCAGACAGGAAGCAACAAGAGCACAGGGGCTACTACAACAGTTCATGGGACTACCCATGGCTGTTGGTGCCTTGGAGGGCTGTGTCAGAGCTGGGTCGCCTGATGAAGGGTGTAGGGCTGGGGTATACTGTGAGTATGGCAGGAACCAGCCCATGCATCTCTCACAGCACAGGGACAGAGATGTTACCACTGTGCAAGAGGGCATGATATCCCTCCACCATTGCCCAGCTCCTGGGGCACAGAGGGGCTGCAGTCTGCCATGGTCCCCAAGGACTCATTGTTGGGCTATCCCCAGGCATCCCACCCACAGAACCACGATGGTGATGCCAACGGGCGCAAGTCAAGTCCTGCTGGTGCTGCTGCTGTGCTGGGTGGCCCCCAGCAGGCAGGAGCCGGCCCCGGTGCAGCTGCGGCTGGGGGGACCACGGGGCCCAGCTGGAGAGGGCCGGCTGGAGGTGCTGTACCAGGGCCGCTGGGGCACCGTGTGCGATGACGGCTTCGACTTCCACACGGCCACCGTCGCCTGCCGACAGCTGGGGTACACCGCGGCCATCACCTGGACCCATAGTGCCACCTACGGCCAAGGGGAAGGTAAGGGGCAGGTGGGGAATGGGGGCAGGGGATCCTGATGAGGGCAGTGTGCTTCCCGCTGGCTGTGGGAGCCTCCCCACAGGGCTGTGGGTGCAGACGGCTTGCAGGACACGCTGCATGGGGCCTATGATGCTGTGTCCCCAGGCCCCATCTGGCTGGACAACGTGCGCTGTGGGGGCAGCGAAGGCTCCCTGGCAGAGTGTGCCCACAATGGCTGGGGCATCAGCGACTGCCACCATGGCGAGGATGCTGGTGTGGTGTGCTCAGGACAGCGCCTGCCTGGCAACTCCCCCCAGGCTACCACCTCTGGTCACTTGGGAGAGGTGAGTGGGGGCCCATTGCATCTGCCTGTGCCCAGCAGGGTACACCAGAGTGACTGCAGTAGGTCCCACCAACCCTTCCCCTGGTCCCTTCTCTAAACACCCTGCCCTTACTGCTGGAGCCCCACGCCCACCCCATGCCCACTGTGGCAGGTGTCAGGAGTAACGCTGGAGGAGGTGCGGCTCAAGCCCATCCTGGCACGGGCCAAGCTGAGCATGCCAATGATGGAGGGTGCTGTGGAGGTGAAGCACAATGGGCACTGGAGGCAGGTGTGTGATGCCAACTGGACCAGGAACAACAGCCGTGTGGTCTGCGGGATGCTGGGCTTTCCCCGGGAGAAGCACATCAATACCAGCTTCTACCGGTAGGGATGTGGGAGACATGTGCTGCACCTGGGCATGTGGGGCAGGAGCCTGGCTGGACACACTGTGGGGACAAGAGACTGGAGGAGTGGCCAGAGAAGGGCTGCACATATGGGTGGTTGTGCAAGGTGCTGGTATGGCCTGGCCATGCCCAGATCCCCTTCTTGGGCCTTTGACAAGCCCAGAGTTGGGCTCAGCAGCATCCAGAGGTCTTCAGGGATGGTCACCATCTGGTGACCAAAGTGTGGGAGAAAGGAGAGGAAAGACAAGTGTCCCTTGGTCCCTCCCACCCTGTCTCAGCCTGGGACTATAAATACAGCCCATAATGAGCCCCTACCAGTGCCAAGAGTTACACAGTCCCGCTGGGACACGTTACAGATGGGCTTGGCACAGTAATTGCCAGTGGGGAGAGAATATGATGTACCATGGGGTCTCCGTCTCCTGCCAGGGAGGGGAGAAATGATGGGACAGGGGGTTCAGCGTTGGGCAGTGTCAGCATGGTCCCTCACCTCCTGGCTCTGTACACCCACAGAAAGCTCTGGAACAGGAAGCTGAAGGACCCCAACTCCAGGTAGGACTCAGCACTGAGCATGGTGGGCAAAGCACCTTGGATGGGCACCCAGTATGAGCATTGGGTGGAGGAGAGTCTCTGGCACCCAAGCTGATCCTGACCCTGCTCTTCCCCTTGGCAGCCTGAAGACCCTCACCCAGAAGAACAGCTTCTGGGTGCACAAGGTGCAGTGTCAGGGCTCAGAGCCCCACCTGGCCCGCTGCCCTATGCAGGTGGCCCCACCAGCCCCCCGCCATCATGCCTGCCCCCACGGCATGCACGCCATTGTCAGCTGTGTCCCTGGCCCTGCCTTCCAGAAGGGCACAGGCAAGGGCAAGAACAAGACTGCACCAGGAAAGGTGAGCCCTTGCAGAGTTCCACACCCTCTCCCACCGATAGAGAATCCCAGAGCTCAGCCACCCCATTTGCACTTGAGGAGGGGGCTGGCTGTGTACTGGGGTTGCTGACTGGCTGCTCCCCATACCCAGGTGCTCCCAGTGCGGCTGCGAGCAGGCACCCACCCTGGTGAGGGCCGGGTGGAGGTGCTACGCCACGGGGAGTGGGGCACCGTGTGTGACAAGCAGTGGGACCTGGCTGCAGCCAGTGTGGTGTGCCGTCAGCTGGGCTACGGGACAGCGAAACAGGCCCTGGTGGGAGCCCGGATGGGACAAGGTGAGGCAGCTGTAACAGCATGGACTTGGGAAACCTCTGGGCTTCAAGGGGTATGATGGGGAAATCAACCGGTTTAATGTGTCCTGCTGGAGAATCCTGGGATGCTCAGGCAGCTCCAGCCTGCCCTGGGATGAGGCTACCCTGTCTGCTTCTGCCATGGGCAGCCCTGTTCCCGTAGACAGTGCCCAGACCAGGAGAAGGAGGATGAGGGTCCTGCTCCAGGATGCTCATGGAGCAGGGAGCACTGACCCTTCCTGTGCTTTAGGTCTGGGGCCCATCCATATGAGCAATGTCCGGTGCACTGGCCATGAGCGCTCCCTGGGTGAATGTCGCTTCCAGGATGCTGAGCAGAATGGGTGTCGGCACGAGGCTGATGCTGCCATCCGCTGCCACATGCCCTACATGGACTTCAAGAGCCAGGTGAGTCCCTGCCTCCTTTCCAGAGCCTGTTGAACCCCAGCTCCATTGCACAGTCCCTGCTCCTCAAGCTCTATGCCCAGTGTGGCTCAGAGCAGCCCTGGGGTGACCCAGGGGATGGGGGGACACAGAGCAGCACCCTGATGGGATTCTGCAGGATAACCTGGTGGCAAAATTGGTCTTGTAGGGAGGAAAAGAGAAAGGGGAAGATGAGGGAGATGTTCAGCTGGATGTGTGGAGCTACTTATCCCATTGCAGCGTGGGGTGGGAGAGCTGGGGGGTCTGCACCACATTCCAGCTCAGCCCCTCTCTGCCAACAGGTGCGGCTGGCCGGGGGCCGCAACTCCGAGGAAGGCGTGGTGGAGGTGCTGGTGCCAGTGCAGGGGCGGCTGCAGTGGGGTGCAGTGTGCGGTGCACAGTGGGGCCTGAACGAGGCCATGGTGGTCTGCAGGCAGCTGGGGCTGGGCTTTGCCAGCCATGCCCTCCAGGTGAGTGGAGTACCAGCCTGGGGCCAGAACTGCAGGGGTCTTGCAGGATGGATAGCATGGGCATAGTATGGCATGGGGCTCTGGGATGGGATGGTGGGGGAACAAATCCTGGTGGCAATGTTAGAGCAGGAGAAGAAGCAGAGGAGGCAGGTGGGTGCTGGCAAAGGCTGCAAGGACTGGTCCAAGCACTGTGCTCCTCCTCTTTTCAGGAGACATGGTACTGGGCAGGCAGCCCCGACGCCAGCCAGGTTGTGATGAGCGGGGTGCGCTGTGCCGGCACCGAGCTGGCCCTGCAGCAGTGCCAGCGCCATGGCCCTGTCCACTGCCCCAGCGGCGGGGGACGCTTCTCAGCGGGGGTCACCTGCACTGCCCGTGAGTAGCAGGAGCCCATGGGGTACTGCTGGGAGGGGGCACCCCCCTTCTCCTGTAGGAGAGCAGGGGATGCTATGCAAGGTGGGGATCACCTTCTCAATCCCCGCTGATCTCCTCCATGCCAGACGCACCAGACCTGGTGATGAACGCCCAGCTGGTGCAGGAGACAGCCTACCTGGAGGACCGGCCCCTGGGGCTGCTGTACTGTGCCCATGAGGAGCGCTGCCTCTCCCGCTCTGCGGACAACATGCAGTGGCCCTACGGCCACCGCCGCCTCCTTCGCTTCTCCTCCCAGATCCATAATCTAGGAAGAGCCGATTTCCGACCGAGGATGGGGCGTCATGCATGGACTTGGCACCAGTGCCACCGGTGAGTGGCCCATAGGCAGGGGCTGGCAGGGAGCTGTCCCCACCTTGGGCTAAGCAGGGCATGGTGGCACTCATCCCCAAGAGGCTGTCCCACCCGGGGTAATTAACAGCGTCTGAGCCAGCACTGTCATTACGACTTTATTTGGCTTCAGGGTTGTAATTTGCTGAGTCCCTGGGTGCTGCCCTGCTGGAAGTTCTGCGGGGGTTGCCTGGGACAGCCACATGCTCCCTGCCAGGCACTGGTCCTGTGCTCAGCTCCTGTCCCCACAGACACTTCCACAGCATTGAGGTCTTTACCCACTATGATCTGCTGACGCTCAATGGCTCCAAGGTGGCCGAGGGGCACAAGGCCAGCTTTTGCCTGGAAGACACCAACTGCCCCGATGGTAGGTGCTAGTTGCAGAGCTGACAGTGGCCCCCCATTCTGCTCCCCAAAGGGGCTCAGTCTGTGCCTCCCTCACCTCCCCTCCTTGCTGCAGGTCTTCAGCGACGCTTTGCCTGTGCCAACTTTGGTGAGCAGGGGGTGAGTGTGGGGTGCTGGGACACCTACCGCCATGACATCGACTGCCAGTGGATTGACATCACCGATGTGCCACCAGGCAGCTACACCTTCCAGGTATGGGAATTGGAGGGGTGGGGGACACCAAGCTACCAGATCTCAGAGCTGGGGGGTCCCTCCCAAGAGCACCACAGCATCCCTTACCCTGTACATCAGGATGCTGCTCTGTACCCTGCTGTGCATGCCACAGCCCTGCCTGGCCAGGGCATGGCAGAGATGCTCTCAGCCCTGACCTTGCCCTTCCCAGGTGGTCGTGAACCCCAAGCATGAGGTGGCTGAGTCTGACTTCTCCAATAATGTGATGAGGTGCCAGTGCAAGTATGATGGGCAGCGTGTCTGGATGCATGGCTGCCACACAAGTAAGGAGGGACAGGAGCATGGGGGCTATGGCAGGCAGCGTGAGGGAAGGGATGAGGCTGGGGGTGCCACAGGTTTCTTCAGCCCCCACATGCCCATCTACCCCCACAACATCACTCTCCCCAGGTGATGCCTACGGTGCCGATGTGGTGAGCGATCTGGAGAGACGGGAGCGCCTGGCCAACAATCTCGTGTGAACCCTTGGCATTGACATGGTCCCAGCAGCGCCACGGGAGAGTGCGACTCCCACGCCCCAGCCCCTGTGCCCTGGCAGCACTGCACTGAGCTCAGGGACTTGCAGACTTTTGTCTTTATTGATGCTGCTGCAGAGGATGGAGATAAGCAAGATAAGCACCAGGGCCGGCAGGGAGTGCCTGGGGATGCCCAGTTCCATGCTGCCAGCGGGACTTCAAAGAGTGGCCCAAGTACCGCGGCAGCCCTCACCTCCACAGCCCCAGGGCCCCCCAGGACAACTACCTCAGCCTGCCCAGCCCCCCATACTCCAGCAGTCTCAGGACAATCTCCAGCCACTCATGCACCAGTCCTGTCTTCAATAAAAGTTCTGGGAGCTGGGAGCAGGGAGCTGTGCTATGGGAGAGGGAGTACTCCCTTATCAATCCCACCATCACCTCCTCCTTTCCCTGCACTCTTTCCCATCAGGATCATGAAGCCAGTCCCCAGCTGGGAACAACTTGGTCTAGGCAATGTGTCCCTAGCCAGGCAATGTTTCCCCTGTGCCACCCAGGGCCACCAACTCCCTGGCTGTCTGCATGTGGCTGGCATCCAGCAGCTCTGGCTTGCCATCAGTGGTCCCCACGGGCCAGGGCACCCTGGCCCTGAACTGGCAAACCCTGTGCATGCAAAAAGACCCAGCCAGCCTTGTAGCAGCATGGGCAGGCAGCCAGCCCAGCAGCCACTGTGTCTGCAGCTGACATGCTGGGTTTTCCCAGGCTGTCCTGGCAGCTTCCCAGACATGGGAGCTATGGTAGGGCCACTCCGTCCCTCAAAGCCCTTGCTCCTGTGCACAGTGTGGGGACACAGGGTACGTTGTGCCCTTGCTCTCTGTTTCTTACCTCCCGTGGTTTCTATCTTTTTTCTTACAACAGGAAATAAAAGGGAATGTCACCAACACACTCTGTACTGTCTGTTCCTCAGATTGCCAGCCACAGGGCAGTGCCAGCCCTCTCCTTGTGCACCTCTGTGCATTCCTGCCTCGCTGGCAGGCACCAGCCCAGGGTGGGGGTCTGCCAGCACCCACCTTGGCCCAGGAGAAGTCAGGCTGCACCCACACGTGATGGTTCCTGCACGTGGAGTTGCTGCTGGGAACGGTGGTGATGCACTGAGGGGGCCCGAGGCCAGAGACCGTGGCAAGGCACGTGCTGGTGGAGGCTCACTCGGCCAGCGTCGGGCTTTGAGGGATGCCGGATGGCGGGGAAGATGTTTTCCACATGAGAGCAGCTTTGCGCCCTGAAATTTCCACTGGCCAAGCCACGAGCATCCGGGAACGGCAGCCGAGATGGCTCCCAGCTGGCAGCGCTGCGGGACGGCGCAGGGGCAGGCAGCCACCGCCACCGGGTCATGACCAGCTCCACTGCTGCCAAGCTGGGGGACAGCCAGGGGACACGGGGCAGGCACACGAGCTCTTCAGCGACCAAAAGCATGCAAAATGCTGGCAGTGGTGGCAGAAAAGCATCATCCCCATCCTCACCTCCTGTGAAAGGCCCCAAAACCTCAGAGTGGGCAGAGCTAGAGGGGGGAGCGCTGGGGAACATAGGGCTGTTTTTCAGGTGCTGAGAGATGATGCAAAGCAGAGCCAAAGGCAGGTCCCAGGTGCCAGCCTCCGCCCGGGGGCAGGGCAGGAAGCCCCCAGCCTGCCACGGCCGGCAGCGTGGCCACATCACAGCCCCGTGTGGGGCCAGGAACACGGCCCTGCCCATGCTCTGACAAGGGCCCTGCTGTTCAGGGCTGCAGCTGCTCCGCGGAAGTAAACAGGGTCCCTGCCAGCACATTCCTGCCTGCAGTCCTTCCCGATCCCTCCTGCCTGCACATCCCCCACAGCCGCCGGGGACACCCAGTACCTGGGAGGGGTGGACATCCCCACGGCAGCGCGGACCATGCGCAGCTGCCCCCGGCACGCACACCCTCCCCGGGTATGAAGGGAACGAGGAGCCACCACCCAGGCAAGCAAATAAAATAAATGACATTTATTAGCAAAATAAAGGACAGAAACTCTCACTCACAAGGCCCTGCAAAGTGGCCAGGGCCACTCTACACAGCCCCCCATGCTCTCTGCTGAGCTCCCTGCATCCTCCTGTTGCTCCTGCTGTGGCTGGCAGCCTTGGGGGGTCTGCCCTGGGCAGGGTGGGCAGTGCTGCCTGAAAGCAACAGCATCCCCACAGCACCAACCAGCCCGCATGCTGCTCAGCCCTCTTGGTGAAGCAGCACAGTGCTTTTGGATGCAGTGCAGAATCTGTCCCAGTTCTGAGACACAGAGTGCTCTGCCTGCCTGCAGAGAGGGACATGGGCTGAAAGTGCAGCCTCCTGGCTCAGTCGCGGCCCTCCCAGGCATCCTCCCGCTGCTTGTTCTCCAGACGCTTCCTCTCTGCAGAGACAAGAGGGTCAATGCCACATCCCTATCACCTCACCTCTCTGTGGAGGTGGCTGGAGTCCACCCTGGTGTAGACCCCTCTCACCCAGCACCCTGTGAGAAGGACCATGCATGACGAAGGCCCCCCTACACTGCAGCCTCTCCAGGCATCCAAAATTCACCTTGAGCTTCTTGCAGCTTCCTCCGCTCGGCATCTCGCTGGGCCGGTGTCTGGTTGCTCCGTACCCCCAGGGCACCAATTACCAGCCGCCGGGCCAGGACAGCTGATGTTTCAGGGCGCTCCTTGGCTGGCTGCAGGTACTCTGTGAAGATGGGGGACATTAGTGGGGCATTCTGGAACAGACAGGGCAGCCAGCACAGCTGTGGAGCCGTGCTGGCTGTCCCATCTATCCCCAGTTATCACGATGATGCTGCAGCACAAGCATGATGGCACAAGCTGGCACAGGGAAGCACCACTCACCAGCATATGCCCTGGCTTTGGCTTTAGAGGCGCGGGTGCCCTGGGAGAGTGGGCGTGTCTTCACCATCAGGTGCTTGGTGCTGAGGGCATCCCGTGCTGCAGGAAGAGAGCAGCAAGTCCACATGCAAAGTCAGCCCCATGCCCAGGATGTGGCTGGGAGACGGATGCCTCCTCTCTGCCCACCCCCCGCTGAACCAGAAACAGTACCTGTTATGGGGCTGGAGAAGATGCCCAGGGCATGCGTATCATCCACCCACTTAATATCAAAGCCTTTTTTCCTGCCAAAGAGTGGGAAGGTCAGCAAGGCATCGGCGCCTGATGGGCAGCCATCTGGAGCACAGCCCAGGCAGGGAACCCCAGCACCAGGGACAGAGTGCTGGCAGACTCACTGATAGCTGCAGAAGACACGCATCAGATCCTCGGTGCGGAAATCTGAGGGGAAATCGTAGATCTCGATGACGTGGGGCAGCTCATCATCGCTGATGTCTGGCGCAGCAGGTTCGGCCCCATAGTAGTTGAAGCGGGGTGACTGCCGGCTCTCCCGGTGCCTCTCACCCCCTGAGAGCTGCAGCAGTAGGAGAGGCACAGCACTGAGCAACCCATGCCCACCTGCCTCACAGCAGTTCCCAATCTGTGGCAAGTGCCCCTCAAAAAGTTGCCCAGGCCCCTGCAGCTCACCCCAGCAGTGCAGATGGATTCATGGCATTGAGAATTAGGAGTTATCAACCAGGGTTCTCACACCATGCACTTGCTTTTCCTATTACCAACATCCCTTCACTTGCCATGCCCTGTAGCCAGGTCAGGGACACAGTAGGAGTGGCAGAGGTGAAACAGCACACACATCTCCAAGCACACCCCTCCTACCACAGTGATGTGATGACCTGAAATACCTTTGGGGAAGAACAAGGAGCAGGATAGTAACGCCAGGAGGAAAGATTGATGTCTCCCTGCCACATGGAAGCACCAGGCTCAGCATGCCCTGGCTGCAGCACATGCACTGGAGCAGCCTATTGGCACCCCAGATGCCAAGATGAAAAAGACAGTGCTCCACTGAGGAGCAAGTTCTGCTGGTTAATCACCTGTGCACCTAAAAATTTATGTTTTATTTCTCATTTGAATTTGTCTGACTTCACTTTCCAGCCGGCAGTTCTTGCTCTGCCTCTCTGCTGGATTAAAGAACCCTCAGTCCCTGGTCTCCTCCCCATCACAGAACTTACTACTGTTAATCAAGTCCCTTCTCAATCTTCTCTTTGATAAAATGGGTTGTGCACTTTTAGTACCTCACAGTGGGGCACTTTCTCCAGCTCTAAAAGATTATGGCTGTAGAGCTTTTCCACCTTGCACATTTTTCAACCTTTATTTTAAAACACATGCAGCAGCCTCCTGCTGCCACAACACAGGGGTGCAGCCAGCCCCTACTTCCCTATGTCCCACAGCATTGCCAGTGCCAGTTGGTCACACTGCACCATGTTCTGCCCAGTGGGCCACACTGCATCGCTTGCTGAATCCTTGCTTTCCAAACCACGCCATGCCAGTGGCCAAGGGGATTCACTGCTTCAGCTGAGACACCAGGCCAGGTGCAGTCCAAAGCCACTGACAGCTCCTCTGCTCCCTCTGGAGCATGAGGCTGGCATGATGCCAAGAAATGGGTACATAACTCAGCCAGGTTCCCACCTCGATCCCCTAAGCGATCATAGCAGAGCACACAGCGACTGTAAGCTTAAAGTCCATAAATCCCAGCCAGCTCAGTCAATAAAAAGTGCTCATTCCAACAATTTTATGGGGAAGATGGATTCATGGCAGCTAAGGGGGTGCTGCCATAGTGGCTGGATGCCAGTGGAGGGTAGGGCTGAGTTATGGAGCTCACAGGACAAGCCAGCACTGCCAAGAGAGCCTCCTGCCCTGCCATCACCCCCGCGCAGGGCAGCACAATCATCAGGCACCCTGCTCAGGGGAAGCAAGGGAGCCATTCCCAGGCAGGATAAAGCCCTGTGGTGCTGCTTGAGGGAGCAGAGCATTCAGGTAGTGCCAGGCACTGGGAAGATGATTAGAGAGCAGGAGCACAGAGTGCTGGAGCAGTGCTTGACCTTCACAAATCACCAAGTGTGGCGGGGCAGGAAGGACAGGAGCCGTCTGGCAGCAGAGCTCAGCCAGGCGGCAGGCACGGCTCAACAGGTCCCCCTGCACTGCCGGCCCAGCACACAGCGAGCCAGCAGCTCCACAGCCGTGGGGTAGGGCAGAGACTGGGAGCCCTGGTGCAATCCCCAGCCCTGGCAGGCACCCTGGGGAGGGTTTGATGATGGATGGACAGACAGATGACAGGGGAAATGAAGCCTGTCCATCACATCTAGCTGCTCTCTAAAGACACTCTCCTGCCAGAGCAGGTCAGAGGGGTCAGTGGCTGCTCGGTTACACCACAGCCCTGGGCACACACCACAGCCCCTGCCATGCTGCACCGCCTGATGGAGAGTCCACAGAGCCTGCAAGGAAATGGTCACAGTGCTTAATTACTCTGTGTTCAAACTGATTTCTACTCTGAATTTGTCTGGTTTCAGCTTCCAGCCAATGGTGCTCACTATGGTGTTTTTTTCCTGCTAGATTAAAGAGCCATCCGCTATCAGAAATCTCTCCTCCACACAGAACGTCATAAATCTTGCTCTCTGCCAGCTATCTGCATTGCATAAGGACTCGGTTACAAGGAAGATGTTACTAATTTTCTTGTTCTTTTTGTTAATTAACAACAGCTCCATCTTCCCAAGAGCCTGCATCCTCCCCAAGCAGCTACATCCACCTGCTGGGAGCTCAGAGGGCTCAGGAAGCATGAGGCACCATGTGGGAATCTGCAGGGGACAAAGTTGGCAACTTTTGCTAAATCCCCGTTTCAGGTTCTTTTTCACCCATTTTGGGAAGCTCCCTGGAAAGCTCAAACTTGTCTCAGAGGTTGTGCAGAGGGGAGCCAATACAGATACTCCTTGGAGTGAGAACCTCTACTGCACAGCACAACCTTGCCCACAGCATCCTATGGCTGCACCACAACAGGGATCCTCCCTGACCTTCTCCTCTGAGGACAAAGCCATGCCCGCAGCATCAGCCCACAGAAAGCCAATGCCACCTGCACCAGCTCCCCCAGGGCAGCAGTGCTGTCCTCCTCGCACCAGCACTCACCACAGCCTTGGGTCTGGAAGGTGGGAGACAGTGGCTCAGGGGAGAACAGCCAGCACAGCCATTCCCAAGGATGGGAATACCCAACACCCTTCCACATCCCCCCAAATACAAGCCATCTGTGTCCCACCATCTCAGCACCCTGCCAGGCTCCAAGAGGACACATCAGTCCAAGCAAGGCCTTACGGACAAGGTGGAATCTGTGCCCCTCAGTAACAGTGCTCTTGAGTTCATCTGATCCCTTCACAGATGCTGTTATTGAGGCATCACCTGCCACTTCACACCCTGCTTCCAGCCAGGGGTAGGCAGATGCTGGATGGAACAATATTAACACTGTTTGTTTCTTCAGGTACATTAACGTCATCTGGAAAATTACCAGTTTGATGCTACTGATTTAAAATGCAATAAGGGATATCCAGCCTTGCTGCAGGAGCCAAGCTTTCCTTGTGAATGGCAGCAAAACGGTGTGGGTCCTGGCACTAAGCAGCCAACTGTAGTAAATTCAGCAGCATGTGGGCAGGAGGGAATGGCAATGAGCCACAGCTGATTAAGAAGCCATAGTTTCAAGGAAACATCCTGTTGCTGTTTCAGTGGGATCCCATACATCTCAGCCCATTTCTTTATCACCAGCCCTGGTTTCATGAGGGTGCAGTCGCAGTTTACAGCACTTCAGCAGGTTTTACTGGGCACACTCTATGTACTACAGAGGGACGATCATCCCAGCCTTTTCCAGCAACGCAGGATGGGGTGGGACGGATGGGGAAAGATGGAGATCCCAGGTGTTTTGGCACCACAGGGGAAGGCTGGCTCTAAGGGCAGGCAGCACAGCCAGCTAGGCTGACTATGCCCTTGGTGCAGCCCACCCATCTCACACACTCACCCCAGAGAACACAGGAACAGTCATCACTCACATCCCAGCAGGCACCGGTCACCATCCCTGCAAATCCCCACAAACATTGGCTTGCAGAAAATACCTCCTCCAGCAGGCGTGGGTCCAGGCAGTCCCCATCATCATTGAACAACACATCCCAGCTCTCCTCAGCACCTGGGCTGGTCTGGCTCAGGGTTTCAGCACTGGCACTGGTCTGTCCTTCCTCTGCGGAGCTGCTGTTGAGACCTCTCTCTTCTTTCTCAGCCTCCTTGTGCTTCTGCAGTGAGCCCACATCCTTATCTGGGCTTGCCAGCTCCTTGGCCCAGGATGCAGGCGAGATCCCCTCCATTTCATGGCACAGCATCTCTAGGGGTGGTGGGAGCTCACAGCTTTCCAGAGGTGTTCCCTCCCATGGGCTGCTCTCAGCCTCAGCACTGCTATCTGTGCAGGCAGAAGTGCTGCCTGCTTCCTCTACAGCAGGCACCAGGTCACCCTCCCCACTGGGATCCCCAGCACCAGCAGTGCTCTCCTCCATGACATGTGGGAGCTGGGATGGGCTGCACATGCCCTGCTGTGGAGTGCTCCCCGCTGGGAGTACTGGAACATCACCCACCCTACCCTTCAAGAACACAGGTTCACAGCTGGCTCCTGGTGCAGACAAGGTGCTCTCCGCAGGAAGCACATCTCTTCCTCCCCATGTCTCCTCTTCCTCCCGTGCCCCAGTGGCACAACCCTTGCTTGGCTCTGTCAGGAGAGACCTCTCCTCCTCCCTCTCCTCCTCCTTCTCCTCCTCCCTGTCCTCCTCCCAGGCTTTCAGACCCACTGTGTCCTCCACCAGCTGGGGCACCCTGCCATGGTTGCCCACCCCTGCTGACTGCAGGACAGCCTCTCTCAGGCTTTGGGAGAGGTCCCCAGCTGGATCTAGGGTGCTGTCACCCAAGTGCTCCAACATGCTACTCAAGCCTGTCTGACAAACCAGTGCTGGGCTAGCAGAGGGTGTTGGGTTAGTGGGGTCATCCCCAGGCTCAGGGGCAGCCTTCACAGCCCTAGCCTGGGCACTCAGCAGGGAGTCAGGCTCACTCCTTGTCATGCTGTGGCCCTGGCTGAGGTCTCCAGGTTCTTCACGAGATGCTTTGTCCTGCCTGTCCCAGGGCTGAGCAACAGATGGATCTGGGTGTGGCTCACACATGCTGGATGATGCATCCAGGCTTTCCAGTGCAATAGGGCAGCTGCCTCTCGTCCTATGGCTGTGCCTGGCAGAGGCTGTCCGCAGCTCCTTTGGGCCGGCATCCACCTTGTTCTCCCTTCTTGCCGCTCTGCTTGCCTGTGTTCTGGCGCGGGGGCTTCGCCTCTGCCCCTCGCCACTGGCCCAGGCAGAGTCCTGCAGCAGGCGGTGGTTCTCAGGCTCCCGGCGGTGCCCAAGCCGTGTGTCACCTGCCGCTTGTGCCTCTCTCTCCCGCCGCGCCTTGGGCACGTAGAGGGCCATGTCGGGCTTCCTGCGGCGCACCCGGCTGCCCTCCGCCTCCTGCTGCATGGTGCCACCACTGCCTGCCAAGGAGAGAACAGTGTCACTGCCCCGCCCGCAGCCCAACAGCCCCACAGCTGAGTGCAGTGCGCAGCCCCCGCCCAGGTCACTGAGTCAGGGTCCCAGCACCCACCCCTGCTCCCTCAGCAGCTGGCACACAGCGATGGATTGTGGAGCCCCAACACTGCCCCACGGTAGCGTATCTGCACACACGGTTTGGGGCCTGGAGCACCCCACAGCCCTACAGTCTTTGCTGGGGCGCATCCAGCTTGGGGGAAGCAGAGAAATCCTGACAGAATCACAGAGGCACCTCCCTGCTCTGGCAGCTGCTACCTGGGACCCTCAAGCCCAAGGGACCAGTGTCTGCAGCTGAAGCAGAACACTGAGACCATGCACTACTCAGGCATCAAAAACCACAGAGAAGCCTGAGGCAGCCACAGAACAACAGAAAGCAAACCCCAGCGCAGGGATACCCTGGCGCAGGACCATGGCATGCTGCAGCCCTGCTCACCTGCTGCCCCATCCCGACAGAGATTTATTTTTCATCATCTTTGGCAGAAGCGGGCACGCCGCAAGCGGCCAGGCCCCCCTGCCCCTATAAATATGCATCAGACAGGGTTTATGGAGACGGATGGTGCGGGGGGCTGCACTGTGGTTGAGGGGAAGGCAGAGTGGGGCTGGGCTGGGGCCCCATGATTAATCACTGCCCACTCTGTTTAGGGGGATTCATCATAGGCCACTGTCAGGTAAATCACTGGAAAAACACCTCTTCAGTAATTAATGTGAAGTGACGGATGGACAGCCCCTGGGCCCATTAATCTGGACCATCAGCGCCGACCGAGATTATGAATGTCAGGATGCATAAACTGCCGGCAGATCAATAGGGCCAGGAACCCATCCAAGGCTCTCATTTCCGAGGCACCTCCGGTACATTAGCCTCCCCTCCACACAGCCCCCGGCCGAGGCGCGAACGCTCTCTGTGGCCCCTCACCAACAGCCAGCAGTGGTGCCGGGAAGGCGAGGGGAGGCCAACCACTGGCTGGAAAGTGGCTGGGGCTGCCCACGCCACACGGCATCATCCCCTCTTCCTGATGGATGGACAGACTGTTGCCTTAGTGTGATGGACGAGTCTCTCATGGCTCTCCAGAAACCACTGGAAAAGCCCAGCAGGGAAGTACCCCTAACTTGACCACAGTGCCCATGCCTGTACCTCATGCTGCGAAGATGGGCAGGAACATGAGGTGCAGGCACGGCCGCCGTGGTGATGCTGAGCACCATCCCAGGGCTGCCCCAATCATTTTTCTGTCTCCATAGCTCTTGTCATTTTTTTCCTCCTCTTTGATACACTAATTTTGCTGGCAGAACGATCCCCTTTATCTTTATCGACCGCAAGAAAGCAATGTATCCTACAAACCTTCCAAGGACTGGGTTAGTCATTTTTCAACACTGAGGCATTATACATTTTCTCACCGAGTGGCAGCCCAAGTGCCAGAGGGGAGGGGGCACTGGAAGCCCCCCTGGCACCACCACTTCCAACCACAGATAGCTTCCAACTGCACTGAAGAATGTTCAGCTAAAGGACTGTTCCCAGCCAAGCCCAGAGTCCCAGGCCATGGCTCATTCCTGAATATCTTGTGGGGGTCAGTGATCTCCCCAGCCTCTCCTTCCTGACAATTTCCAGCACAGGGAGCAACTAGAAGCAGTATTGCTCCATGCACATCCCATGTCACCTCCAAGAGCCTTTGCACATAGGATTTATGGCCTCCTCGAAATCTTGCCATTCACCTTGCCTCACCCTCCAAAGCAGATGGTGCAGCATTAGCCAGACGGCTGGTACTGGGAGCATCCTCTCCCTGCACAGCTTTGCCTCTGCCTGCCACACACTGCTGGGGAAGAGCTGCTTCCTGCAGCCTGGGAAGAAGCACAGCAAGGTGCTGGATGACCCACACTAGCAGGGATGCCACAGTGCTTTGTTATTTCCCCACAGGACAGCACAGCTCCTGCCCCCAGCCTATTACACACTTCATCGATGCCACAGCCACGGGTCGGCACAGACTGATTTCATGCTCCAGGAGGCAGAGCAATGGCCCTGGCTTTGGATCTCATTCACACTACGCTAGGCAGGGCAACCCTGCCACTCCCACAGTCTGGGACCAAGCTTGCCCCACAAAGACAGGCAGCAACAGGCAGTGCATCTCCAAAAAGGCCTATGCTGCCCCAGATGCTGTCCTGTGTCATGGACCTGCCTAGCAAAACAACTCAGAGCTCTGGCACCAAGCAGGGAAAGGCCATGGCACCATGGTAAAAGTGGTGATGGGAGTGCTGCCCAGCTGTCTGGCATGTAAAGGCCACAGCCCAGGACAACACAGCCCCACATGGCCAGGAGGATGCCAGATCATCAGCCAGGAGGCAGCCAGAGCTCCATGAAGACACAGACTCCTCCCACACTGTTTCCAGGAACACCCTGCTCATGGGCAACTTGTGCTTATGGTATGCATTTGTGAGGTCTCAGCAAGCTGCCCAGTCATGTGCCAGCCTGTGTTTCTCCTCTAGCAAACATCTGCAGCACACATGGGCAGAGTTTTCTCCCTGATTTCTCTTCCTATCCTGCCCAGGGCAGGACCCCAGAAACAAGAGCAAGCCAGCCACAGTCCTGTTCAAGGAATCTGGGACCAGGCAGGGATGCTGGGCTGTGGTGCTCATGTGGAACATGCCAGTACCTGGAGAAGTCTCAGTGCCACACAGCACCCTCTCAGCAGGCTGCCGCATTTCCTGGCAGGGAGCTGTATTTTTAGCTTTCGAGGTTTCTAATTCCACTCAATCCATATTCCCATCAATAGAGCAGATAACCTTAAAGCCTTGACAGTGAACAGGGATGGCAATACTGGGGGCCCAGGAACCTTGGGGGACCTCACGCAGCCTTGGCATGCAGCTCGCACACCACAATGTCACTCTTTACAGCCTGCAGCAGATTGGGCTCTTTGAAGGGGAAAAAAATAACTACAATAACAAGATTAATAAAAAGGCAGGTACAAGGAGATTCTAAACAGCTCCACTGGGGAACCTGCCACTTGCAGGACTCATCCCATGCCAGGCACGTGCCACGGCACACTTACCAACTGCACAACACCAGCCCCTGGCAGCCCGGACAAGGACTGTCAGAGGTTTTGGTTACCCTGCACCTCTCCTGCTCTCAGCAGAGCTCCAGCCCAGGCCACTTGGCTCAACAGCAGGCAACAGGGCCAAGAAAGGACCTGGTTACCTGGTGGAGAAAGAGCAAAATGCATGAACACAGCCACTGGTACGAGGCAAAGCAAAGCATTCAAGGAGTGAAGAGCTGCATTCCATCCAAGTCCTGCCTGCAGCCCCGCGGGCTTTAAGACGTCCAGTCCCCTGCTGCCAGGAGAAAGAGATCTCCAGCAGCCACAGCAAACACTGACTATGTGAGGAGGTGGCAAAAACATCAAAGGCACTGAGAGAGATTTCAATCGTGCCTTTCACTTGCAATACTCTTAGGAGACACCTGGAATAGATGCTCTTAGGAGATACCTGGAACAAGAGAAAGGGAACATTACAGACAGAAGGATGATTTGTAAGTCAATAGTCTCCCCTCACAGCTGCAAGGGGGCAGGGGAGAGGGAAGGGACAACAAACCAGCAGAAGGAGTTAACAGCCAGAATGCTAAGGGGAATACAAAGGACTTTACAAATATACCCAGGCAGAATCAGCACAAAAGTGAAAAGGTCTATTAATAAACAAGGAGGGAGGGAAAATTAATGATGGCTCAAAAATAAAGATGACTCAAAAGGGAAAAATCACTGTTTTTAAACAGAAAAATGCAAATGAGGCAGAGGCCTTGCAAAAACAGCTGCAGGAAAAGCAAAAACAGCATGTCCACACAGACACAGTCACCTGGCCAGCCTGGCCAGTATGGAGATGAACCTATTAACCTGCTGACACACAGTGCCAAGAAGAAACCAGGGCCCTAGTGATGGGTAGAGCAAACAAGGCACTGATTTTCTCTGCAAGAAAGGACAACAAAACCAGAGCTGAGAACAGGATAAACCCTGTTCCTATCCCTAGTGCAGAACAAAACTGGCAGTTAAAGGAGCCTGCATACCAACACAATGAATGATGGACACTGGCTTGCCCAGAGGAGTTATTTCAGAAGAATCGCTGGGCAAAGCTTTTTGATGAGGTAAGCAAGAGCCAACTTAGCTGAACTTCAGGGTCTCATTTTCACCATTTCTCAAACTTTTGCTTGTATAATGAATTGTCGTTAAATTGGCAGATGATACTGAGCAGTGAGCTGTTGTAAACACTATCCACTGTTGAAAGGATCCAAGAAATGTAAGCAGGAAACAAAGCAAGACCTAGCCTGGGAAAATAAAGGTAAAATAACCCAAAGTAGCTACTCAGGGAGCAAGAGCATCCTGAAAAGCAAGGCCCAGAGCCCTACAGTGCACTTACACCAGAATGCAACTGACTAGGGTGATCATCCCAAAATGTGAAAGAGGCGCATCTGGTCACCAGCACTGCGCCATGGGCCACTCTAGGGCTATGAAAGCCCCAAAGCGGGCAGCACACAAAACCTCGCAGGTGGTGTGAAGGATAGACGAGGATGACAAGGGCCTGCAAGCAGCCATGAAAAAAAGTGTCCAGCACCTGTGAGCACCAGACACTTGTTTTACAAGGCACGGCAGACTGGAGCACCGAGCACCCAGGAATCCGTGTAATTCCCCTGCACTCAAGGGCTGACACACTGCTCTGTGACTCCGTACTCTGGGGCGAGTTATGGGGTCTGCGATGTGCCATGTTATCGGGGTATTGCCAGCCAGCGGATTGGGGAGGTGGAACTTCAGGTGGAGATCAGGGCTGGGACAGGGCGTGGGGGCATGACTGGGAGAAGGGTGGGGGACAGGGATGGGACAAGGGATAAGGATCAGGACTGGGACAGGGAGTAAAGATCAGGAACACCAGGGTAAGGGAGAGCG
>VWYP01032151.1:71057-97158 GCA_013400435.1 Pycnonotus jocosus
GCACGGCACCACGGGCGGCCACGGGGCCATAGCGGATCGTCCTTCCCGCACCGCCCGGCAGCCGTAGGAAGGAGACTCTGTGGCTGGGATGGTCGTGGACAGAGGGAGAGTGACCCCCGCTCCCGCCCACGGGTGGCCCCGCTGAGGCTGCCGAAGAGCTCCCGTTACCGTTCAGAGTCACACACCGGGCGGGAGCCGTGGTGCTCGCTGTGACGGGCCGGGCAGACGTGGGGACACCGCGCTAAGAAGGCTTTGCGCAAGCTGGTGCGGCCGCCCTGGTTACTGTGGCTGATGGGCAGCGGGTCTCTGCCCTCTGCCCGCTCCAGGACCTCCTTCCTACTGAGCCGAAGCTCTCCGATGTGATTTCCAACCAGCTGTTCCCAGCCAGCTTCATGGTGTGGGCACCGGAGAAGAGGTGACCGGGGGAAGAGGAGTGTCCCATGGCGTGCACGCTGCCTGCCCCTGCCGGGACCGGGCAGCCAGGAGCCAGAGCAGCTTCTGCAGCTCCCCCTGGACCGTGAAACTGCCGAGGGAACAGGGGGCCGGTCACGGGCCACCTTGGCAAGGTGCCACTGAGGCATCGCACGCGGCATCCGTGAATGGGGCTGTGCCAAGCATCTTATCCCTCCTTAGGGGCAGCTACAAGGTTGAGACCGCTGATGCCTGAGGTCTGGGATACCCTGAAGTACTCGGACCTTCCCAGTGTGGGTCCCAGCACAGCCCCAGGGGCTCAGACTAGGATAAGTCCAGTCACCCCATCTCAGACCAGTGCCCTTGCACAGGACAAGGGAAGCTCACATCAGGCAGGGCCACCACGCAGCATCCCCTGGGGAGCAGCCCCCTATCCCAGCCTCATGTGGCAGACAGGGGACCATGTTCCCTCTCACAGGTAATCGATGGCAGCAGATCCTGATCGCTTTCATTATTATTATTTTCTTATGCATGTGCGCCCAGGAGATTTATCGCCAGCTATGGAGGCAAAATCAATTATTCATGTTATAAATTAGAAAATGATTTATGTTTGTGGGAGGCCAAGCAGCGTGGAGCCCCTGGCCGCGTGGGAGCTGGGTTTGTCTGGGAATGGCACCAAACAGCTCCTGCCAACACTTACCTGGTTTCTCCATCCCTTATGTTCCTTGGGTGCCCTACCCAGGGATGCCCCCATCCTATCACAGCCCCAGGGTGACCCAAGGATGGTGACTGGCAGACAGCATCCAGCCTCCCCCATTCTGTAAATCCAGGTGTGAGAGCACAAGGAAAACTGGGAACTGCCATGGCCTGGTCACCCTGGCCAGTGCAACAGAATGATGCTCCACAGCAGTTTCCATGGTAGCAGTAAAACAGTCCAAACGCTGCAAGGCTGCAGAAGGACCCCCTTCTTTTTGTCCACTAGAAACATATCTTGTGTCCTCTCCAGCCTCAGCCACTATGTCTGTATTCCTGCTTCCCTCAAAGGACATGGTGGTACCCTCCAGACTGCCACCCATGGGGGCAGAGACCCACTGCATCACTAACACCCCCATGCTCCCCAGGAAAGGGCAGATGGGACAGGGCATCCCACCTGAACTGGTCCCTGAGCTACCCCAGTATAGGGGTAGGTAGGCTTGACCATGGCTCAGCTTCTCCTGGGCTGAGTGGTCTGAGGTGTCCTGGGAGTCTTCCCATGCATGGAGATCTCACACCGTAAAGGCCGACTCTAGTTCTGCATAAAGCAGGGTGGCACTGGGTTCCCACTGCTCCCAGTTTTGGGACAGGGGATCAGCTGTTGCTGCCTGGTCTGCCCCCAGCTTGGCCATGCCTCAGGAGCTCAGCCCAGTGCTGGTGGGAGCTGCAGTGCTCCATGGCTCTGCATCAGTGGTCCCAGTACCTCAGTCCAAAAACCCACTGCCCGTGTTGTGTGCTCAGCAGGAGTGAATGCTGGGAACCAGCCAGCCGCTCTCTGCTGATAGCTGGGATTGTTCTTGCTTCTGAAGAGTCTTGATCTAAAGCTGCCATGTCTGTGCCTCCCAGGGGACAGCAGAGCAAGCCGGGAGTTGCTGCCTGGCTCTCCTTGTCTGTTTATCTGCAGCTGCATCAGCTGGGGCCATGGGGAGGCACAGGCTGAAAGGAGCAGTGCGGGAGAGAAAGGAGCTGTCGGCAGCCCCAGATCTGAGACTGTGCATCCAGCTCCTGCTTGCACATAATCGACTGGCTTGAACCCTGGCCCTTGGGATGGGAAGGACAGCATGGGGCAATCTCAGCTCTCCCTGACCATCCTTTACTCTGTGAGCCCTGGAGCCTCTTCCCAGCCCCCGGAGAGCCTGTCAACTCCTATGACTCCCGAGGCTTTCAGGGAGCTGAGAACTTGCTGCCTCAACAGACTCATGGGGGTGTCAGAGGGGCCAGGGATTTTGGCTGCTCCACCCTGGCTCCTTGCCAGGGTTTGAGCAGGAGGAACATGGACAACCAGGCATGAGACAAGGACAGGGAACCACCTTGCCCACAACCAAGGCTTTTACATCCATGTCAGATCCCAGGCAGTCCTGGGGACTCTCTGGGACCACACATGAGTGCAGAGGGGTCACTGGTTGCTCTGTTCTAGTCCTAAAGGAACCAGACAACCCAAGAGTTCAGAGAACTGCCACCAGGAGCCCCACCAAGCTGTGGGCAGACAGGAAATGAATGAACCACATTCTGGGGCTGAGCATTGCCTCAAGCACCTTGCTGCACCCTGGTCCCAGGGAGCACAGGGCTGGCCCGTGCTTGTGTGAGCATCCCTCTGATTTATTGCTGCAGAGCAAATGCTTACAGAGTGCTTTTGGCAGAGAAAAGCTCTGGAGAACAGCAAGAGGTGTGCAGGAACAACACGGAATCGCCTGTCAGCTTCATTGTCCCCAGGGCATGCAGAGCACCCACAGTCCTGTGTTTCTCTCCCATGCCTGGGCAGGAAACACTCTCAGCCTGTGGGGAGCGGGCTGCAGAGAGCTTGGGGCTGGGGTGGATTAGATCTGCTTTGCGTTATTGCACAAAACACCTGGGGACTCAGCAGCTCGTGACAGTGCTGTATAATGCAGGGAAGCAGGCGGTGGTGCGGGCAGACACGGGTGCTGCCGGCGGCTGGCGGGCAGGGAAGTGGTACGGCCCCTAGGAGTGTGGGCTGGCTGTGGAGGGGGGAGCCAGGTTCTCCTGCTCCTTGTTCTCCTGCACATCGACAATGAATAGGCACAGAAGGCAGTGCTCGTGCTGCAGGAATCAATACTGCTCCGGGAGCGGCCTGGGTGCTCCTCCCTGCACTCCCGTGGGAGCCATCCCCCAGCATCTCTCCCACAGCTATCACAGTAATCTCCTTTCTGCTGCTGCCTTGCTTTCCAGCACTGTGAGCAGGAAGGTGCAGCAGCGGGGGGGTGACAGCACCAGGGTTGGGGAGCTTGCTAACCTGGATAGCTTGGCTCCTTTGGGAGGTGGGGAGAATACAAAGGAGAGGCCTCTTGTGAGGGATCCAGGTTTCATATCGACTCGAGTTGGCTCCCATGGCACTGTCACAGCCCACTCTGTCATGGCCCATTCTGCCACAGTCCCTAGAAGGTATCAGGGTGCCGTGGCTGGCTCTAGTAGGTGCAGATGCTGCCAGGAGGTGATTTCTGCCCAGCAGTGTTCAGGGATGTTGCAATCTGAAGCAGCTCCCAATCTTACCCAGCGCTGGCTGTGGCAGAGCTGCTGCATCCAGTGCCAGCCCTGCCCAACGGGAGGGAACTCCACTGCTTTTGATAAGCTTTAATTGATTCATCAATGGCATCCACTTGGAGCTGATAAATCTTTCAGGAGCCCTGGCAGAGGAGGCTGAGCTGTGCAGGCTGGGCATTCCCCTGCCTCCTTGCAGCTGCATGGCTTCTCTGAAGCAGCTGGCTGCCCCAGGTGTGTCCTGCCAGCCCCAGCTGGCTGCAAGCAGCACCCCAGGTTCCTCCTCAGGCTGTTTGCTCTTTCCCAGCCAGGGATGCTGCCTGGGAAGGCTGCAGCACAGTCTGGTGCCTCCACCCTGCTGATATTCCCAGTACTTCTGGGAAGGGACATCGTTGTCCTTGGCTGAGAAGAGCTAATGATTCCTGGCTCCATCACAGCACCCACCAGGTCCTTCCTCTGTCCTCCTGCCCCCTCTCCTGGCACGGGACAGGGCAGTCCCCGGGCTAGGCACTGCTACTGGAGCATCTCCATACCAGACATGGCTCTGGGATCCCAGGGGGACAAGTCCAGCTCGTCCCATGGGGCCACATCCTGCAGGGGGGTGATGGCAGGCTCTCACTCCCCCACGCCGTGTCCCAGCAGGTAGGAGGGAAAGCAGGGATAGGGACTGCGAGGCAGGAGGCAAGCACAGGCGGATCCGGTTACAGGCAGCACGGGGCAGAGAGATAGGCAGAGAACAGCAATGCAGCAAAAAGGGCTTTTAGTGATAATAAATAATTAACATTTCTAATGATGTCCCGGCGACAGGAAGAGTCCAAGCAGGGACCCGAGGTCACTGTGCACGGTGACAGGAGAGGCTGGGGACCGTGCGAGGTCCAGGGAGGCTGTGCAAAGACAGGGGCTAGGCTGTGAGAGAGCTGCAGGGCTGGGGGTCCCAGGGGAGGGGCTGGGCACCCCTGGAGACCCCTCTGGGTGAGCAGTGTCTGGGGTCTAGCATTCACACCTGCTGCTGCCGAGGACGCAGGAAACATGTGAGGAAGAGGACTGGAAGACTAGATTAAACAAACTTGGGGGTTAACCTGACTTCTGTGATGCCTTCCCAGGGTTTGTCATGCCCAGCGAGCACCTGAGAGGGACTCCTGCTGGCAGGAGGAGGGGACTGGGGAAGGATGCTGGGAGGAAAAAGCTCACAGGGAACCGCTGGGATGAGTGACAGTCGCCGGGTCACTGCCAGCCGTGGCACAAAGAGACCCCCACGCTGAGGGGCGTCCAGCGGACACGAGAGCAGTGTGATGGTCTGGGGTGCAGGAGCAGAGAGAGAGGAAGTCTGTGGGCAAGATAGGAAATCAGACACTGCAGGACAGTGACAGGGAGGGAACAGCAGGGAGAAGAGGGATCAAGCAAGCTGCCATCTAAGCATGGGAGTCCATCACTGCGAGCCACCACACAATGGGCGTGCAGATATGGGAGAGGCAAAAGCAGTCCTAGGAGGAACCAGGAAGGCATTTCTGGTAGGACTGGGCGCTTGCTTTCTTGCCTGCATGGGCCTCAAGGGATCTGCCTGTGCTGGAATCAGAGACATCATGGGGCTGCCAAGGAGGCAGAGCCCGGGAGACCCGTGAAGGGAGGACAGCAACTCATGGCCAGCACAGTGCAGGCTGTGGGGAAACGGATTGCTCACTATAAATACATCAGCAGGGTAAACGCCAGGGAGGAGGAGAGCTATTTCAGCTAAAAGACAACATTAGGACAGGAACAACTGGGGATAAATTATCCATGAATACATTTATAGTGGAAATTAGACCCTCGGAGCAGGGATGTCCCAGCACAATCCCTCCAGAGAAAAAAGCAGTGCCAGGCGAGAGCCGGGATGACCTTGGCAGCTGAGGCATCCCACAGCATGTTGTGGTGGCAGCATGTGCCCTCTCCTTGTGTCAAAAAGCAGCAGGGGTATATGATGGGATATATGCACATCGCTGCATGTATGTGTGAGTGCAGATGTGTGTGTGTGCATGGTCTGCACGCACGTTTGGGTGGCACACTAAGTGCTCACACAAGCAGATGGGGTGGCTGCACACAGACTGCTGTGTGTGTGCACATAGGTGCCTGTGAGTGTGCTGGCACTGTGTGTGTGTGTGCTGTGCACCCTCCAGGCTGTGTGCAGCTGCCTGGCCCTCATAATGCTCTAGAAAGGGGAATGACAGCTCCAGTGAAGTATCCTGGAGGTTAGCATCTTCAGTCAGCACTCCTGTGCTCACCTGCACCCTGTTTGTATTGCACCATCTGGAATTTGCTGGAGAGGACATTTGCTGGATGAATGCTCTATGAATCCAGCTGATCCTGGGTGGATTCCTGTCCCTGAACCTGGGTGGATTCCCATCTTGCCCTCAGAGCAATACTGTCCCTGCAAGAGCCTTGGGGGTCATCTGGCACTGCCACCACATGGGCTTACTCTGCTTAGCAGTACCAGTTAACAGCACTGTGCCACCCCTCTGCCCACTGCAGTGCAAGCAAGGAGCAAACTGCTCCCCACCTTCCTGCTACCTTGTCTCCAGGGAGAGCCTGAGGTGGCAGATAAGCCACCCAGCAGAGGGTCACTAAGCATCAGAGGTGCTAGCTTTAAGTGGGGCCCCATTCCCTGGGAACCGGGTTGGCATGGATGGGGCCCCAGGAGCAAGGACCAGCAGAAACTGGGACACATTAGTCCTGAGGATGGAAAAGGGAGGTCCCAGATGTGCAAAGAGGTGGCTGGTACTGATGCTGTCCCCAGCTCAGCAGAAGAGCCTCCCCCCGCCTTTGTGCAGCCCTCAGTGGAGCGCAGCATCTCCCTTCCCCCCGCAGCGTGTCTGGCTGCTGCTCGCTCTAATTTCCTGTGCATTGTCCCCATCACCGTGCCACCATTCCCTGCACATCCCACCCCCCTCCGTGCACCACACTGCCAGGCTCCCTATGGCCCAACGCCTGCGCCCTACCTCACTGCTCCGCAAATGTCTCTGTGAATGTTCTCATGCATCCCAGCTCATTTCACTGATACTCCGTGCTTCCCTCTACAGCCCCTTGCAGAGAGCTCTGTCCTTTGTCCCATTATGTCTACAGTGTGGATGCAACCAGAGGGGTGGGATGGAGACATCTAAGCCAGCACAGGGTCCAGGGGCTGGTGCAAGGCTGTTTGTTATGGCCATGGCTGTTGTACCAAGGTGCCTGCTGGCTGCTCTTCTCCCCCAAAGAAATATCCTAGCCTGGCAAGGTGGCAGCACTCATGGGAAGGGCACCGAGGAGTTCCAAAAGCAGGTATTGGGGAACACCTTGCAGTCCTATGAGTGTAAAACCACCCTGCTGGGTGCCAGCGGCAGTGGCTGGGGGCTGCAGCGTGCAAGGCCCTCTCAGCACGTGTGTCCCACTGGCACACAGCAGGCGTGTGCTCAGGGGGTGCCAGGGGTGAGCACATCCCTGCGGACACGGCGTGTGCACCTGGGGAGCTGCGTGTGTGCACGGCACCGTGTGCCCAGCTGTGCCCGTTTGCAGACGCCGCTGCACACGCACGGCTGTGCAGCTGCACGTGCACGCTGTGCTGGCACCCCGGCAGCCCTGCCTGCCTGTGCGTGTGCTCATGGCCAGAGCCAAGCCCCGCTGCGCTGGCATGCTGGGTTTAGAGCCCCAGGGAGCCAGTGTGCCCGGTGCCATTCACAGTCTTGGCATGCCTAAGCTGGCTTCCCGCTGGCATGTGTGTTTTCTGTACCTGCCAGTCACGGGGAGGGCATTGGGAGCCAGCTTGCAGTTTGAACAAATAATTATCCGGGAGGTTACCAAACCTGGGATGAGCGAGAAACTCGGCAGCAGGGGTGCTCACCCTTAATGCACACGCACTCGTGCAAGCCTGCAGCCAGACACTGGGGCTGTGGACACTGGCAGGCAGAGCCCACCCACAGCGCTGGGGTGCATGGGGGCACATGCATTGCACATGTGTGGTGGTCACACTGACATGCCAGTCTGGCAGGTTTGCTTGGCATCGTGGCCCACCATGGCAAATGCAGAGAGCAGGTGTGGTTCCTGCCCCATGGCAGTGCCCTATAGCAGGTTCCCTGTGCCTGGGTACCAACATTCTGGCTGTTAGGACCCTGCAGCAGGCAGCAGCACAGCAAGCCTGGTGCTCAGCCAAGCATCTTACAAGAGGGAGTCATCAGAAATGAAATAAAGGGGTATTGGATGTCTGTATGGAAGCACCTTTGTGAGAAACAATCACTGTGAGTGGAGAGCTCTTGAATCTAGTAGCGAGAGAAGAACCAGGAGCAACAGGCAGAAGCTATAGCTAGACATGTTCAATGAGAAATAAGGGCTTTAGCAGAGAAGGTGATTAGCCACTTGAAGCAGCCCGAGTGGCATGAGTTTCTGTAGTTCCCACTGTCTTCCAGCATTTCTCCTGCCGTCTCTCACAGTGACCGCAGCCCCAGACTGTGCTGAGGCACCTGTGAACGTGCTGCGCTGGGGTGACCTGGTAGCCTTGTGCCCTGTCCCTGCCTGTCCCAGTCCCTGCCACAGTCACTCTGTGCTTCCAGAGACACACAGACACACTCTGTACCCAGCCACTCAGGAACACATGCTGGGAAAGGCAGACTTGTATAAATGCGATCCTGCCTCGGGCATCCACTGGCTACAAGTGCCTTGCATGACCCAAGATGGAGTCTTTCTTGGAGTTCACACTGGCTGCCAGGGCACAGGCACTCCTAGGGTCCCTGCAGAGAGAGGTGGTGATGTGCAGGGTGGTAACACAGGCAGGTCCTGACCCTTCGGGCTGTTGCTGAGTATTAGATTCATAGGGCAGTGGAATGGTTTGGGATGGAAGGGACCTTAAAGATCATCTAGTTCCAATCCCCCTACCATGTGCAAGGATGCTACCTACTAGATCAGGTCACCCAGGGCTCCATCCAGCCTGACCTTGAAGACTTCAAGGGATGGGGCACCCAAAACTTTTCTTAGCAACCTGTTCCTGTGTCTCACCGTTGTCACTGTAACTAATTTCCTTCTACCATCTAATCTAGATCTCCCCTCTTTCAGTTTAAAACTGTTCTCCCTTGCCCTTCCAAGGAAATAGTGTTGCACCAAGGAGGTGCCCGACTCCGTTCTCTTTCCTCCTGCTGTTCCCGACCGTCGCCGCCCCCAGGCCGGGTCAGGCCCCTGGCTCTGGTCGGTTCATCACGCCAGCAGCCCTTGCAGGAGTTGGGGAGCCGTGCCCCACCCAGCACCCCTAGAGTGACCGCAGCGAGCCGGGACGCACTGCCCGCCGCGGCCACGCAGCTCTCTCAGCCGTGGCTCCAGCATCCCGGGACCCGGGACGCCCCCCTGCTCCCAGTGGCCGGGGCGATGCTCGCCGGTGCCCCCCCGCAGCACGGCGGGGCCGGACCTGGCGGCGGGCGGCCCCACCCCGCTCTCCCCATTGGCNCCGCCGCCGTGGGGGCGCCGGGCGGCCCCCCTGGCCCGTGAGTAGCGGTGTGGTTTTGCTGCTCCGCGAAGTTTCCCGGGGACTCCGGGACGGGGAGGGGCGGCTCTCAACTCTGGCACGGTCACCGGCCCGGGGAGAAGTTGGTGGAGGGCGGAGCGGGACCGCGGGCACGTAGCCTGTCCCCGTGGCGTGGAGGGGATGCGGAGCAGTGAGCCGGGAGGGAGCGGGAAGAAGGATGGGTTGGCGATGGAAGGATGCTGGGCTGGGGGGGACCGTGCTCAAGAGGCTGTACAGTGATGGGAGTGTGTGTGCTGGGACTGGGGAGCGCTGGCAGGGGTAGCAGGACTGTGAGCAGCGAGAGACAGCCCCTCTTTGTAGCGGCACTTGGGCTTGGTTGTGGCTGAGCCCGTGGAGGAGCAGGGGGCAGTGGGCAGAGGGGTCCAGCAATGTACCTGTCTGTGTGAGAAGGGTCTGGCTGTGTGCTGGTGGGCCTGAGACCCCCAAGGAGCTGGTGTCCCTTTGGGGCGAGCTCAGAGGCTAAGGTGACTGCTCATCTCCACACTGCATTAGCTGCAGCTGGCTGAGCCCCAGCCTGCCAGGTCCAGCGCTGAGGAGTCCTGCATGGGAGGGCCAGGCTCGCAGCAGCAAGCAGACGTCGCAGCAGGACCCAGGCTCATGGGCTTTGGCTGGAGCAGAGGCACTGCAGGGTCTGGGCTGCTTGGGATTGAGGAGCTGTGGAGAGGCACTGCTGGTACTCTGAGCAGCCCAGCTGCTGTGGATGAGGGGTCTGCTGTGTCTGTGGGACGTTTCCTGCCTGTCCTCTGCCCTGGCAGGTACAGCTGTGGCAGCCTGGGAATGCAAGGAATGAGAATATGATGTTACTGGGGCACATGCAGATGGTGGCATGTGGTGCTGTGAGGTCACCATGTTATCACTGCTTTGGGGTACATTTAGGGTGCAGTGAGGCCCTTGCTACATGATGCCAAGAAATGTCGTAGAGGTGCTGGAGGTGACTGCGGCCCAAAACGGGACATTGCTGCAGTGGTGGAGCATGACATCACTGGGGTGCGTGGTGCGGAGGGCAGCAATGTCACCGTGATGTGCAGGATGGGGTGGCCACGCAGGGACCTAACACCCACCCTCCCCATGATGTGGGCTGGGGATGTCCATGTGTGTACAGTGAGGAGATCTGGGGACAGCATCTCCCCACTTGTGGGGCACAATCACCTGCCTGTCCCATGGCTCCCTTTCCAGTCCCATCCCACCCTCCCCACTGGGCACTGTCAGTCATAGCAATGCATGAGATGAGTCCTACATGCTGCATCTCTGCCATGGGGCCAGCACCCTCCTGCTGGGCTGCGTGGCTGTATGCTGCATGGGTGCCTGTGGCATCCTCCCTGTGCCTCTGCCCTTGCTTGGCACCTTGGCCTCATGTCACTAGCCATACTGAGGAAGCACCCTGGGGTGACCTTGCCACCAGATGCCACAACACAAGCCAGGATGTGACTCTGCTGGAACAAGACAGACTGAGGTCTGCCCTGCATACAGGCAGAACCCCATAGCCTCAAACCTTAGGTGAAGCTTCATGCTGGGACTGTGGTTCTATCAAAAGCATGCTGGGAATGATGAGGCCCTTCTGCATCTGACATACAGAGCCTGAGTCTTCTTCCCTTCCCCTTCCCAAAATAGCCTGGCTCTGGGCTGGACATCCCTTCCCCATGGCACCAAGCACCAGATCCACTGGGAAAAGCCTTTTGTCTCCAATCAGGAGCATTGTTTCCTACTGGAGAAGTTCCATCCAGCTTGGAGGGATTTCAGCTGCAGCTGGATGAGGTGGGGGAGGGCACCTGGGTAACAGTGCAGGCTCTGGGGAGTGGGAACTGGAGTGGGGAAAGACAGGGAGCCCTGCCAATGGCTTGGGGACAGCCACCCATCATCTGGCTGTGGCTGACCCTGGCAGTGAGGCAGCACTACTCTGAAGGGCCAGGGGCTTATGTGGCAGCCCTGCACCCCTATGTCCACAATATCAGTGGATCTCCTCCATGCTCGTTTTGGTAACTCTGGAGTGGGGCTGTGGCAAAGGCACCCCTTCCTTCACTGTCTGGCACTGCAGAGTGACACCAAGGGACTTTGCCATCCCTGAACAACCCAATGAATGCTATCCCCATCACATGTGTCTTGAATGGAACCCCTGCACCAGGGAAAGGCTCCTACCTCTCAAGAGCTGCTCCAGACAGTATGGCAGGGCAATAGGCATGAGAAGAGAATAGGTGTAGCACAGGATAGAGCTGGGGACACACACACACATCTACCCTTGAATGGTAGTGCCCAGGGTACAGATAGGGCTGGAGAGGAAAGGGGAGTAGACTGGTGCAATGGAATGCAGGGCTCTGGGTGTTGTGGGCAATGGGGTTAAAGTTTCCTCTACAGCTGGAGAACAGCTCAGCCCTGTGGGCCTGGAAACTAGTTATGGCAGGGGAATCCTAGCCCCCAGAGAGCCTTGAGACCATTCTCATCTCTAGGGGAGGCAGCAGCAGGCTGTTCTCCACAACCCAGTGGGTCTAAATCTTGGGCACCTTCCCTTCCCCATGCTGGGTACCACACAGCTGCCACAGCTTCCTTGGCTTGCCATTGGAGTCCAACAGCATGGGGATCAGCTGGCAGTGGGGTCATTCACTCCTATACAAGGGGACTGTTCTGGTCGGGGAGGGCAGTCCTGCCCAGGGAGGTGGCACAGTCACATGAAGCATTGTCCCCTTGCAGGCCAGGTGCCCCAGGCACCCCTCCAGTTTGCAAGAATAGACCAGGCTGCTTTTTCTCCCAGATGGAGTGCAGGCATGTGGGATCATGCCCATAGCCTGGGGACACACAGCTTGTTTCTGGGCTCTTCCCCTCTGGAAGCAAATGCCTGGCCTGGGATGAGGGGTTGCCCCTCCTGAATGCCATCTTATTCATCACCTGTGCTACAGCCAGGTCAGAGCCAGCTCCAAAATCCCTGCAGCCTTGCCAGCAGTGCTGGCAGATGCTGTCCTCTGCAGTCCAGGTTAAATGAGCCTCTCCTCCCAGTCTCCTGTTCCTCCCAGCATCTTCTCATGGCTGCATCCCTGTGCAGAAGCCTTCCCTGGCCAGGTGGGAAGGAGCTCACCCTGCAGAGGCTCTGAGAGGAACAGTTCCAGCAGGATGGGGAAACTGAGGCACATGGGAGTAACCTGATAAAGTATCCCTGTGTTCTCCCTGTGAACTTCCCCAGCTCTGGAAGATCAGTGGGACAGAAGACAAACTCCTGAGGCCAGTGAATCTCTTCTTCCTCCAACCCTGCCAAGGGAGCAGTGATTGACATTTTGACTTGCCAGGACCTTGGATGCCAGTGGCACCTTAGGGCAGAGCAAGCTGGGCCTGAACCCAGCTTTATCAGCACCCCACAGCCCTCCTGCTGCCTCTCCAGTCCCTCTAATAGCATGGGCTCCCAAGGCTGGGCTGCTGCTCAGCCCCAGCTCACTGGAGTATGATCTTGTCCCAAGGATGAACAGTGCCCAGGACAGTCCATGCATGGGGATGCCAGAGTGACAGTACCCAAGGGTCAAGGGACAGGTGGTGTGGTGCAGGCTGGGGTGCTGTGGTGAAAAGAGAGCGTCTCCCATGCAAGGACAGTGGGGCTCCTTGGGTGTCGTGGAGCAGAGTCTCCTCCTGGAGCTGATGGGCTGTAGGTCTCTCCCAGGTGTCCAGGATGCTGGCGTTGTGCCTGCTGTCCCTGGCCTGGCTCAGCGAGGGCTCCCAGCGCAGTGAGCCCATGTTTGCAGCCGTCACCCACCGCCTTCTCCCGCCTGACTACGACAGCAACCCCACACAGCTCAACTATGGCGTGGCTGTCACCGACCTGGATGCTGATGGTGACTTCGAGATTGTGGTGGCAGGGTGAGTGGTACACCTAATGCCTCAGTCACAGCAGGACTTGTGGCCCTGCAGGGACAGGAATTCCTCCCTCCTCTGTGGTCTTGTGGCCACCTGGGCGGGTTGTGCACAGAGGTGGGTGGGTTAGGGTCTGCATGCACCCACCAGTGAATGTGTGTGTGCACCCACACAGGGTGTTGATGCAGCTGAGTGCCTGTGTAGGACCATGTGAGTACCCCCATTGGTCCCTTCTCTGTGAGGCAGTGGCAGCTGCCCAGCAGCCAGGGTCCACCCTGCAGTGCACAGCCAGCATGTCCCCAAGCCATCTCAGCTCTGCTGACAGGACTCAGCTCTCCCTGGAGATTCAGTTAATTGGCTGGAGGTTTTTATAGTCCTTTATTGGAGTGACGGCTGGGAAGGGCTGGCAGGAGCCAGGGAAGCAGGGAGCTGTGTGCTGTGCTGCCACTGCCCAAGTGGAGCTGGACACACAGCAGCTGCTGCCAGGTCCCTGGTCAGGAGGAGCCAGGACCTGTAGGCTCTGTGTGTGTACTGGCACTGCTGTGAGCTGCTACTGTAGGGTATCTGTGTACATACCACCATCCCCACTCCCTAAAGAGGCTTGCACACGCAGGTGTGCCCACCTAGAGAGTGTTCTTTACCCCCACAGATCCTATCCAGCTGGATGGAGGCACTATGGTGGCAGGCAGTCAGAGTCTGGCCCTGCTGCTGCTCTGAATGTCACTGAGGCAGGAAAACATGGGCAGCACTGAGAGACCTGGAGGGGTCTGGGCCACCACTCCCAGCTGTGCTGAGTCAAGAAGGCAGCTGGAGTTTTGTAAGCAGTCGTGGTGACCGTTGTATAACTTGTTTACTGGTGCGTTGGGCAGGAGTAACAGGCAAGGAGCCAGTGGGACGCACCGTGCTGAGAGGATTTGCTTTGCATTCCCGTTTGCTTGCCCTGGGAAAGCTCTGCAAGCAGGGAACTGCACCCCACCCTGTACTGCTATCTGCCTGGCCCCCACTGCTTCCCTGGTGTTGCCAGACATGGGATGCCTGACGGGGTCCGTGGCCTCCACAGCCATGCAGGTCTCTGTAGTGCCCATCATTGGGAAGATCCAGTATTGCACCCAATGTCCCCCCAGGGATGAGACAGGAGCTTTCATCCCAAGCCTTGGGAAGCCAACACCCCTGCTTACACTCCCAGGTACAATGGCCCCAACCTGGTGCTCAAGTATGACAAGGCACAGGGGCGGCTGGTGAACGTGGCGGAGGATGTGCGGGGCTCCCCGTACTACGCACTGCGGGACCGGCAGGGCAATGCCATCGGTGTGACAGCCTGTGACATCGACGGCGATGGCCGCGAGGAGATCTACTTCCTCAACACCAACAACGCCTTCTCTGGTGAGCCTTGCCGGCAGCCGAGCCCCGGGCACGGGGGGAGCCCCCGGCATGGCCGCCGGCGACCTTCGGCGTGTGAGGGATGTGTGCGGGCTGGAGTTAATTTCTCAGTTGAGTGGCTCCATTGATTGATGGCAGCACGGGTGGGACACTGAGCCCAGCCAGCCACCGAGTCAGCACTTCCAGCTGCCCATTGTATTTTTTGTGGCACCCCAAGTGGGACAGAAGATTCCCTTCTGCCCCCTCGCCTGTCCTGCCGCAGGGATCCTGCACTGTCAATCCCAGCTGTGCCCTGCAGCAGTTGTGCCCTTCGGTCTCGTGGCTCTCCTATGCCTGCTGCACCAAGTCAAGTCTAATCCTGCCCTTCTAGTGCTGCCCCTGCTCCTGGCATGCCTGTTATGGGAACAAGACTTATGTGCTCCAAGCTGGCACTGGGAATCCCCAGAGCTCCCTGGCTTGGTGCTCCAGCCCAGCTCTGCCCTGTGTCCCTGACCTCCAGGCAGCAGATTTGTCTTCCCAGTGCTCCTAATTACCCCGGTTGGCAGTGGCTGCTGGCACACCTGTCCCTAAATCAGGCTCTGCCATTGGTGCTGTCACAAGCAGTGTAGCTCACTGACTGTGCCTGCCACTGAATCGATTTCTTTTTTGATTTTTTTTTTTAACCTTTCTGGGGATGATCTACAGGGCTGTGCCCCATTGGGACATATTTTAGCTTAATGAGTTGATTCTTCTGTGTGTCTCCCAGTGGCCCTTAAGGGTCATGGGGCTCTTGCAGCAGCAGCCCAGCCCTATGGCACTGTAGGAGGCTGCAGGGACAGCAGATATTTGGGATGCTCTGGAAAAAGGGTACCTTTTTCACAACCTCCCTTTCTGCAAAGCACCCTCCTCAGGAGGAGGTGGGGTGCTGGAGCCCACTGTCCTGTGCCCCCTTCCCCAGGCATGGCCACCTACACAGACAAGCTCTTCAAGCTCCGCAATGGGCACTGGGAGGACATCCTGAGTGACGAGGTGAACCGGGATGTGGCCAGCCGCTTTGCTGGGCGCTCCGTTGCCTGTGTGGACCGGACGGTGAGCAGGCAGGGTTCTGGGACAGGGGCATCTCTGCCCCCTTCCTGCTCCCAGTGCCCCTCCAGTGGAGTCCTGGGGGCCCCATCCCCTTGCCCATCCCATCCCCTGCTTGGGCCAAGGGTGCTCCCCAGCTGCCCATTGACTGTCAGGGCTAGCAATGCCCCCAGCCATAGAGACTGTGGAAGCCTGTTCACACGGTTGCCACCAGCTGATAAACGTGCCTGTCGAGGTGATTTATGTTCCTGTCACCTGCTCTTTCTTCGTCCTCCTCTTCCAGCGGTTTGTTTCCAAATGATTATCACTAAATCAGGGTGCAGCTACTGCACGGGACGAAAGGGGTGGTGAAATTGAGAGGACCTGGCACACTGGGGATGCTGGGAGGGGGGAATGACCTGCCCCGTGCCAGGCCTGATCCTGGGGCCAATGGGGCACGTCCCTACTCCTGGGATACTTTTTGCCATGGGCTTTGCGGAGCTCTTGCTCAGCACACGGTACCAAGTGCCCGCTCCCGCGGAGCGATAAGAGCATTCACAGCAGGCATCCTGTGGTCCCCGTGGAGCTGAGCTGTGGGTGGGTGGGTGCTGAGGCGGTGCTGCCGGCTGCAGGGCTCCGGCAGGTACTCCATCTACATCGCCAACTATGCCAGCGGCAACGTGGGCCCCCATGCCCTGATTGAGATGGACGTGGCTGCCAGTGACCCTGCCCGTGGAGTCGTGGTGCTGGTGGATGTGGCCGCCCAGGCTGGCGTCAGCAAGTACACAGGTACACCCCGCTGTTGCGGCCCTGCGGAGGGGCCAGGGCGCTGCAGGGCATGCCGAACATGAGACCCCGCTGGGACAGGGCAGCGCAGCCGGAGGTCCGTGCCACGCGTTGGGCTGCCTGACTGCCCCATCTAGTGGCAGCCCCAAGGCCCTTGGAAGGGACCAGGACCATGGGATGCACGCCTGACGCCTGGCAGGACTCCTGTGCCCACCGGGGCTAATCCCTCCAGAGCTCACAGGATCCATAGGGCCGGCAGCAGGATGTGGGAATGTCGGCGTCGCGGGGAACAAGTCCGCCTGCGCCCCGTGCTGGCCCACCACCGTGGGGACTGCTGCGTGCCCCAGCGGTAGATTGTCACTAATTAGAAGTGTTGTCACCATGGCGATGGCAGTGATTAGGGTTGGGAGTGACACAAGCGGTTGCCAGGCCCAATTAGCTCCTGATGAGAGGGATTGGAGATGGGCAAGAATGGGACACTGCGGGGGTGGGGGGGATGCTTGGGAGCACCGTGTGGGCACTGAGGGAACATGGGGGGGCACAAACTCCCGTGGGACAACTGTCCCCTTACCCCGGGCTACTGTCCCCAGGGGGCCGTGGGGTGGCCGTGGGCCCCATCCTGAGTGACAGTGCCTCTGACATATTCTGCGGTAATGAGAACAGCCCAAACTTCCTCTTCCGCAACCGGGGGGACGGGACGTACAGGGACGTGGCAGCTGCTGTGGGTGAGTAGGGGAAGCTGGGGGGAACACACAGACGCTGGGGGCCTCAGGGCAGGGATGGCTNGCGCAGCTGCTGAGATGCATTGGGGCATCCATCAGCGCAGGGATGTAACCCTGCGCCTGGAGGACCTGTCTGGGGACGATGGAGCACATCCTAGGCGGTGTGCTGGGGACAAGGAGGCAGGGAGGGGTTCCCGTCTCCCCCTGTCCCCTTGCGGTTCCCCAGGGCTGGATGACCCCTACCAGCACGGACGCGGTGTGGCGCTGGCTGACTTCAACCGCGACGGCCGGGTGGACATCGTCTACGGCAACTGGAACGGGCCGCACCGCCTCTACCTGCAGAGTGGAGCTCCTGGGCGAGTCCGATTCCGGGTGAGGGCTGGGAACCCTCCACACCGATGGCTCTGCCACTGCGCCACCTCGGCCAGGGGGGCTGGCTTCACTCTGAATTGTCTTTGAGCCCCGCTTGCCAGCGAGGAGGGGACCCGAGGCATCAAAGCAGGACCCAGGTGTCCTGCTTCCTGTGCCTATTGTCAGCCTATGCCCATGCAGGACATCGCCACCCCCAAGTTCTCCATGCCGTCCCCCGTCCGCACTGTCATCGCAGCCGACTTCGACAATGACCAGGAGCTGGAGGTTTTCTTCAACAACATCGCGTACCGCGGCTCCTCCGCCAATCGCCTCTTCCGGTAGGAGCCGGGTGGGGCTGGGGAGCCTGCACCCTGCTCTGGGAGTCGAGCAGCCCTCGCAGCACAGCCAGGCTCCCAGGGCTCCTCTCCAGCAGTGCCACAGCTCGGGCTCAGCTCATAAAAGGCGTCGTGACTGAGCCCTTCCTGGCATCATTACCAGTCACCGTGATCGTGCCTGCAGCAGCCCCTGGGGTCCCCAGCACCACTGATTAGCAGCCGTGTGGAAGCTTGTTCATGACTCCTGTTAATTGTGGGGGTCAATTCTTCATTACTTCTGTGTAGCACCTCCTTGCCTGGTGTGTAGGGTGGTGGGAACTGGTTGTCTACCCAATGCTTGCACTCATGGGTGGATAGAGGGCAAGAGTTTTGCAAGGAGCCCTTTGGAGACATCTCCAGGTTCCAGAGGGATGCAACAAATGGTGTTGCTACTCTGCAGTTCAGGTGCAGAAGCTCTCACGAAATTCCTGTTGCCCCTGCATGGAGTGGGGACGTGCCAACAGGCAGGGGACAGTCGCATCCCCCATCCACACCCTGTGGGCACCAAGGCTGTCACCCCTACTGTGGTTCTGCAGGAGAGGACAGACATGCCCAGGAAGGCTCTGAGGACTGCAGGGGCTGGCATTAATACCCCGTGTGTGTCCTTGGCAGGCTCATCCGCAGAGAACACTCAGACCCCATCGTGGAAGAACTGAATCCAGGGGATGCACTGGAGCCCGAGGGACGGGGCACAGGTGGGTCCACCCCGCTCTGGCACAGCACTGCTTGACACCTTCTATGCCTGAGGATGCTGCACGCCTGGCTGCGTTGTCTGCCTGGTCCCCACCAGCAGGCTGGAGCTCCTATCACCCAGGAATGGCTCCATGCTTTCTCCCCACACCCAGCCAACAGTGCCATCTCCAGTACCCCAGAGGCACTCTTGAAGAGCCCCTTCCTGGGTGACCACTGCTCAAAGCCAACCACCCCTGCATCCAGGAGGAGGTCAGGCAGCTCCCTGTGACCCACAGCCCTCCAGGCACTGCCTGTCCACTCCACTGCCCAGGGTGCCAATGCACCTGATTACAGGATGGCAACTCCTGCACTGGAGTCACCCCATATTCCCTTTTTTCCCTGTGTGGCTGTGAGTGCTGCCATTGCCAGTGGAAGGCCACAGAAGCAGCAAGGTCTAACACTAGGAGACATGGGGCCAGGCCTCAGGCACAACATGATTCTGTTCTTGCAGGCGGTGCAGTGACAGATTTTGATGGCGATGGGATGCTGGACCTCATCCTATCCCATGGCGAGTCCATGGCACAGCCAATCTCCATCTTCAAGGGCACCCAGGTGAATCAAGCAGGGATTCCTGGTGTTGTACCCATCCCTTCTGTCCCTCCCAGCTCAGTCTCTCTGCTCCCTCCTCCCCTTGCAGGGCACCAACAACAACTGGCTGCGTGTCATCCCCCGAACCCGCTTCGGGGCCTTTGCACGGGGGGCCAAAGTAGTGCTGTTCACCCGGCGCAGCGGGGCCCACCTGCGCATCATTGACGGTGGCTCTGGGTATCTCTGCGAGATGGAGCCCGTGGCACACTTTGGACTGGGTGAGCTAGGGGGTCAAGGGGCTGCCTCCACCCCCAGCCTTCCCTGGCACTCCCCAGGGCAGGGGCCATGTCTGCTGCCCCGGTGTCCTGCAGCACAGTAGTCATCTATGTCTGTCACCCTAGGTATGGTGGGCTCCATGCAAGGCTCTGGGCAGGGTGTCCAGCCACTGCAGCTGTGCTGCAAGGGGCAGCTGCCCTCTTCCCCACCCATGCCCTGCTTTGCCCAAGCAGTAGGGCTTTCTCTTCCCTTTAACTCTCCCGTGGTGCCGTGTGTTCAGCAGCCAAGCCTGCAGGGGTGTCCCCACGTGTGCCCCTCAGAGTACATCCATGTGCGTGGGCTGTCGGCATGAGCACCTGGAGCTGGGCTCAGGGAGCAAGGGAAGACTTTGCCCCTCCCATCCCTACCACCCCACTGGCCTCCTTTCAGCCCCTGCCCACCCTGGAGAGCCTCCCTTTGATGGGCTGCCCGCCTGCAGGGCATGATGAAGCCAGCAGCCTGGAGGTGACTTGGCCAGACGGCCGCGTGGTGTCACGAGCTGTGGCAAGCAGTGAGACCAACTCTGTCCTGGAGATCCCCTACCCTCTGGATATGGAGGAGCCACTCATGCCTGCCCCGCTGGAGGTGAGGACCAGGTGTGGGTGTAGGGTGTGAGACTTTGGGGACAGAAAAAAGGGGCTGGGCTCTGCTGGCTCAGTGGCTGCCCAGGGCTGATTCCTTCCCATCCCAGCGGTCTCTGCTTCTTCCCAAATGCAGTGCGGGCAGGGATTCTCCCAGCACGAGAATGGACGCTGTGTAGGTGAGTGGCTGCTGGAAGCACAGGTGTGCCTGTACCCAGGATGCTGTAGCATAGCCCCATGGGGGACACTCTGAGAACTGGGAGGTGGCTGCCTGCCACATGGCTTGGTGCCAGGTACAGCTGCCTGCCTGGCACATGGCCTGGGAATGGGACAGCAGTACAGCTCCAGGGGGGCACCATAGCATTACAAGGAGCAGCAAGAGCACTGTGCTGGGGCAGGAGGCATGGCTGGCATGTAATTCTCCTGGGCAGAGGTATGGCTTTAGCATGGCTACCACTGGGGTGACCATCCACTGTACCAGGGGAACTGGAGGGGCTGGCAGCCCAAGCTCTCTGCCCAGACATCTCACACTGAGGATCCTCTTGCAGACACAAATGAGTGCACTGAGTTCCCCTTCATCTGTCCCCGGGAAAAGCCCATCTGCATCAACACCTATGGCGGGTACCGCTGTCGCAGCAACAAGCGCTGCAGCCGGGGCTTTGAGCCAAACGAGGATGGCACAGCTTGCGTGGGTGAGTGATAGCTGGGCACCCTGACCCCATGCCAGCTGGCATTAGCCTCGAAGCACCACCTTGGGATGCTACTGCACCCCTGACAAAGGCCAGGCCACAGCCTGCAACCTGTCAGATGGCAGCCCAGCCATCTCCACCCTGATTCTGTGTCTATTTGTCTGTGCCTCCTGTTGAGCTGCCACTGACTTCCCTTCTCTTTCTCTTTTTCTCTCTTGTTCCTTCTCTTCTTCTCTGTGCAGCTCAAGTGGCCTTTTTTGGGGGATATCCCTCTGCTGGGAGCTGGCCTGGGCTCCCCCTCAGTGCCCTCCTCCCTCTAGTCCTTGGACTCTGCCTTTGTCTCTATGCACTTTAACCCCTGCCCATAACATGCCAGAGCAGCCTTGGTGGAAGGATGGGCTGGCCTCTGCCTGTCTCTCTTTTTCTCTTTCTGTCCACGTTGAACCACCCTGGAAATGCCAGCTGGGACATCCTGGGGTGACCTGCAGTGGGACGGGCACATCTCTGTGCACCGTCTCTGGGAAAGCAGCCCTGGGGTAGCCTGGCAGTGCCCCTTCCCCCACACACCCCACTGCCCCAGTGCTATTCCTGCTGTGCTGGCACCTCCCCGGTGGTTGCTTGCTCCGTCGCCTCGATACCGATACTGTACCATGTGCCTGCTGGTTTGGCCTGCGACGTGTGTGCTTTGCCTGCCCCTTCCTCGGTGATGGGAACCACCTCCTCACCCTGGCAGAGGAGGGTCTTCCCAGCCCTGCAGGGGCAGGATCCTCCTGATCTGTTTTTTAACGTATTGACCCTACTGTTTGGAGTCGGACCCTGCTTAGTCCCAACAGTCTTCCAGCCTCTCTCCCAGAGAACCCCCAATAAACTGTATCCCATCTATTAACCTGGTCTGCTGAGCTCTGCGAGGCAGGGCAGTGCTTGTGCTTTTGCCCACCCTGCCCACGGGCTGCACGGGGAGGGAACCCAGGAGGGAGAGCACCCCTAGCCTGCCCCAGCTCTTCCCACCCAGGGCTGGAAGCTGGCTAGAGGGCGATAGTGTCCCTGACTCAGCTCTGCACTGGGACTACAGCAAAATGTGCAGCTCTGAAGGGGCTGGGGTGCAGCAAGCAGCCCTGCCTGCACCCCACCAACAAGGCTGTGCTGCTTTTCCCCCCTGCATGCTATAACCCCACACTGCTTTCTTTACCCTCACCAGACATCAACGAGTGTGCTCAGGGCTTGCACAACTGCAGCCAGCTCTGCATCAACACCCCTGGGGCACACACCTGCCTCTGCCATCCAGGCTTCCGACCCCTTGATCCGGCTGCCAGCCGGTGCCTGGGTGAGTATCTGCAGTGCCCAGCCACCTGCTGCTGCCTGGTGCTGCCTTGGTGCCCTGGCAGCAGAGATGATCGGGGTGCCCAGTTGTGCTCACAGCCCTAGTGCTGGGGGGCAGAATGGACAGACCGTGGCTGTGCAGGAGCTGGTGGATTAAGGACATCTGCCCCCCAGCAGCCTTGGCACCAAGCAGTGGCAGGATCACCTGCCTTTGTGTTCCAGGTTCACGCAGCTCTGGAGCTGCCCCACTCATGCCGCCTCCATCCCTTGCCCCATCCATGCCAGACACTTCCTGTACCCTTGGCACAGCTCTGAACTTTTCCCCTTCTTTCCCAGACATAGATGAGTGCCAGGCACAGCCTGGTCCCTGCGACCATATCTGCCACAACAGCCATGGCTCCTTCCACTGCCACTGTCACCACGGCTTCTCCCTGGGTGCTGGTGGACGCTGCCAGCACAATTAGCCTGCTCTGGCACAGCCAGGTGTTCCCTGCTCCCCCCCACCCCGCCCCAGTGCTATGCCGGTTGCACCACTACCAACCGAATAAACCCTTTCCTGCACTCTACTCCATGTGTATCCCTGTCCCAGGGCCACACGACTGCTACGCAGGTCTGTCCCTACTCCCCTACACATTCCCTCCTCCCCTACACATTCCCTCCTCCTCCCCATCCCCTCCCTTCTCACATCCTCACCCTCATCGGGCTCTGTGCAACCCATTGTGAAAAGGGATACCCAGCCTGATTCTGTGTCCCCACAGCATTGTCCCACTCACCTCTCCAACACAAGAAGATGCAGGGTAGGCAGTGGGTGAAGAAGCGTGGGGTTTATTGAGGAAGGTCTCCATGCAGGGGTGGGGGGCTCCAGCAGGAATGTTGAGGCCAGGGCCACCCCACACACACATCATGACCGAGCCAAAAGGAGTCCCACAGGGCAGAGTCCTCCCTCCAGGTCCCCAGGAGAGAAATGCCAGCTCGGTTCAGCCCTACATCCAGATAGGAATTCTTCTCCTCGGGGTGCTGGATATCACAGGGACCCTCCTATTTCCCCCTATCTGACCCTAGACCATGAACCAACCCACACCTTGACACCAGGCTCAGGTGCCCCTCGAGGTCCCCTCTTACAAGCCAGGCTGAGAATTGAGGTGCTGGTGGCAGATGCATGCAGGACACGTGGGCAGGGGAGGACTCAGCAGTATGAGAGGAAGGGTCCGTATGGAGCTGCTCCACTGGGCACCCTCCCTGCATTAGGGCAGGTCATGGGGCAGAGTGGCAGGGGGCTGCTGGCAGCTAGGTACAGACAAACTCTGCCAGGACTGGGCAGGGAGCCTGCCTCACCCATGCCACAGCTCAGCCATGCAAGGCCACGATTGAGCCCAGGGCACAAGGGCAGCATCATGCCCAGCACTGCACCTCCCCACCCTGGACCCTGGGCTGGAGAAATACCTGGGTCCAGGTGGGGATGGAAGAGGTCATGCAGGGAGCAGAAGCAAGTGCCCGGTGTCATGGCAGTGAAGGATGCTGCTGGAGAGGATGTAGTGCCAGATCGGGGAGGGGGCCAGGGGAGCAGCAGTAGGGCAGGGAGTGGGTCAGAGCTGGGGTGAATGCATGGCCCATCATGCAGAAGAAGCGGCACCAGTGCTCTGCCAGACCCCCTGAAAAGTGGACAAGCAGCAGCTGAGCCCACACCACAGCACCAAGAGCAGAGTGCCCCAAGGAGGGGGGACAGCAAGAGCTGTCAGTGTCTGTGGGCATGGGGTTAAGTGTGCATCCCCTGCTTAGCGCTGCCTGAGGCTTTGCCAGTCCCAGTGCTCCCCGGTGCATGGCACCAGGGACACCGCCAGCTGGGACTGCCCGGAGCTGGGCAAGCTCCTTTCCTCTGCGGCACGGGCGGCTGCACCAAGCACATGGAGGGCTGTAGGAGCCCCTTGGCAACAGTTTGGCTCAGTGGGAAGCACCTGGGATGCCCCAGCACCAGTCCCTGCCCACAGTGGGTCCGAGCAGGGGCAGACCCACTGCGGGGGACAAAGAGCAGATGGGGGTGGGCAGCCCCACTGGCTCTCCCCCCTCCTGCTCTCCCTGGGCTCAGAAACGGGTGCTCTGGTAGTGCAGCCTGCGGAGGTCGGAGAGGCCACTGTCCCGGCAGTACGAGTCCCCGCAGGGACTCCCTGCCAGTCACCGGCCCCCCGCCCCGCCCCCGCCACCACCGCTGCTGCTGCTGGAGCTGCCGCTGCTGGAGCTGCCACTGCTGCACCGATCCTCGTAGATGGAGATCTCTATCTGGGCCCTGCTAAGGACCATCGCTGAGCTATGCCAGCCCAATTTCCCAGCACCCATGCCCCGTCCCCCTTCGCCCTTGCCATCTCCCAAGCACCCCGCTGCCCAAAGGATACAACCCTCATACCACGCTCCAGGGGGTCAGTGAGCAGCAGCCCCCGTGGTGCATAGATCTTCTCATTCTGGTCCTGGATGTACTTGGAGATCTTCTTCAGGACCTGTCAGCACAGGGAGGGACACTCATGGCCTGCCAGCATTGCTGTCTGTTCTGGACTTGAGGCCCATGTTCCCTGTGACACCCCTGAGCCATCCCTGTGCCCACTGCCAGCTGTGCCCATCCCTGAGCCCTCCCCTGCACCTCAGCACCTTCTCATAATGTGTCTCCATGCAGAGAAAGATGAAATAGGCAGTGGCACAGGCCAGGCACCCCTCGAGGTATGAGCTGCCCCCAATCTTCTCCGCCTCGGCGTAGAAGCCATTTAGGGTTTTCACGGTTTCCTCAAAAAGTTGCCGCTCAATCTAGGACAGAAACCAAGGTGAAGAGGAGTCTGGCCAGCGACTGACTCCCTGCCCCGCCTTGTCCCCATTCCCGGGGGGACTTGGAGAGCACTTAACCCTCTCCCGTCTGCCCAGATGATGCCTCAGCTTGCAGGCCTCTGCCCACCTCCCACCCGTACCAAGACCTGCTGAGCCTACAGCCTTCACCAGAGTCTCCCACTCCTCAGGAGCACCAAAGCTCCTGCACATCAGCCAAGGGAGCTGTGATTTCAAGCACCCAGCAGCACTGGCCAGCCAAGGCCCACACAACACCTCATCAGTCCACACACCTTTAGACCCTTCTTCCCTCTGAGCCCACACAGGGCACTGCCATAGGGCACCTCCCTACCCTGACAACCTCTCAGACTTCCTACCCGGCTCTCCAGCTCAGGGGGAAACTTTGTCTGGAACTGGCACGTGGTCCCGTCACTGTAATCCCGCTGCACAAAGACCTTCGTGGCCAGGGATGCGCTGCGCCGCAGTTCCTGCAGGCTGTGCACCTGGGGGCAGAGGGTGAGATGGGGGAGCTGCAGCCAGGGGTGCTGGGCATCCCTGCTGGAGGGCTGGAGGCCTGGGGAGCAGCAACCTTCCTGCAGTGTCAGGGGCTGCAGGCTCACACACCCCGGGGCAGGAGCCTCTAGCACAGACTTTGTCATGCCATGAGCACAGCTTGGCACTGCAGGTGTGAGGCAGGGGGTGAGGGGAGGATGCTGTGGCAGCCCCCTACTCGGAATGAGGGTCTGGTCTCACCCCCGGTGGTTCCTGCATGCACAAGCCAGTAGGCCACGGCCCGGGGAGGAGACAGCCCCCTGTCCCCAGCAGTGCCCCAGAACACAGCCAGCCCAACAGCTCCCAGGTGGGAGGATGGGAGTGAGCAGAGCAGGAGCAGGGACTGGGCAGCAGGGCTGCAGCAGTGGCACAGTGCGTGGGCAGGCTGCAGTGGGGCGTCTTCATGAAAAGGACCGGCAGTCTCCGGCAGAAAGACTGGCAGCAGATGCTAAGCCCTGACTTCCCATGGGGTGTGAGGGCCTGTGCCAGCCCCCGAGCTCCATGTTGTGTGGCTGGAGAAGGGGATGGAGACTCCAGGTTGTGTCAAGGGCCGGCAGCAGGCCCCTTCCTGCACTTCCCCGTGGTGACATGGGGCTGCTGCCTGTTCTGTGCCCCCCAGACTGTCTGACGCTGTCCTGCGTCCGACCCACGGCATCTGGGAGAAGAATTCCCAGTCCCACAGCCCAACCCAGGCAGGCTGCAGCCTTCACCAGAGGCACCCTGCAGCCACCCTGCACCCCCACACCCCTTCAGGCACCTCACCGGCCTTTCTGTGCCCATGGAGCCCTCGCAGCCCCCAGCCCCACACTCCTCTCCCACGGCCCCCAGCCCCACGCTGTCGCCCCGCTCCAGCACACCCCATGCGGACGGAGCCCCGTCCCTGCCGCACCCAGGCAGCGGCCGGCGGCGGCCG
>VWYP01032151.1:97202-113996 GCA_013400435.1 Pycnonotus jocosus
GAGCCCGTGGGGGACGCGGCCCCGTTGCTGCGGACGGCGGTACCGGCTGGCCCGGGGCTGGCCCGGAGAGGGGCTGCGAGGGAGGGGGGCTGCTGTGCGTCCCGGGGTCCGGCACGGGAGCCCGGATATCTTTGGGGTGCGGCTGTAGGTCCTTTAGGGGAAACCTGGCTGCCGAGGGGCGGCCGCCGGACGTGACAGAGGGTCTGAGCGGCCGTGAGTGTGGCCTGGCAGGGATTTAGGGAGTCGACCGTGGGGCTGGCACGCCGCCGTGCCAAGGGGCCTCCTCTGAAGCTGTTTGTGTGCGAAGGAGTTGCAGCTGGTGCTGCGATCAGAGCGCGGGCAGACATCAAAGAGCAGGGCTAACGAATTCCCTGTTATCTCTGCCCATTGACAGCTCAATTAGAGCCGGAGAAATGCCAAACGCGGGGAACAGAGGCTCTCCCGAGAGGAGAAGAAGGGGGGCTCCCAGCTGGGGCTGCAGTGGGGCGAGGGATACGGTAGCTGGGCACGAGGCCCTCAGCAGGCAGGAGAGCCGCCAGCCCTTCCCTCAGCACCTGGGCCATGCTGGAGGCAGCGCGGGGCCCTGCCGGAACATCTGCTCGGGCAGCGAACATGGATAACACAGCTAACACGGCTAACACAGAGCTAACACGGCTAACGCACACAGCTAACACAGAGATAACACAGCTAACACACAGAGATAACACAGCTAACACACACAGCTAACACACAACTAACACAACTAACACACACAGCTAACACAGCTAACACACACAGCTAACACACAACTAGCAGACAGCTAACACACAACACACAACTAACACATCTAACAGCCAACACACAGAGCTAACAGCTAACATAGAACTGACACAGAGATAACACAGCTAACACAGAGCTAACACAGCTGACACAGCTAACACACACAGCTGACACAGAGCTAACACAGCTGACACAGCTAACACACAGAGATAACACAGCTAACACACACAGCTAACACACAGCCAACACCCAACTAACAACTGACACACAGCTAACACAGAGCTAACACAGCTGACACAGCTAACACACAGAGATAACACAGCTAACACAGAGCTAACACAGTTAACACACAACTAACGCAGCTGACACAGCTAACACAGCAAACACGGCATAGCCAGCTGCCTGCAGCACAGGGGTAGCTCTGTGTGACTCCTGCTTCCTGCTCTGAGCACCAGCCCAGGCTTTGGGCAGAGCAAATAGAGGCAGTGCCTTGGGGTGGTTGATAGGCAGCCCCCTTTCTCTGAAGCATGGCAGGGTTTGTGGCCAAGGGACCAAAGGACACACACAGTCAGGGACTCCAATTGGAGGGCTCATCTTTCCCACAGATGCAAAGCTATGGATCCCACAGCTTATGGGAAAACCTGGTTCAGAGCAACCCTGCCAGCCCATACTCCAGTGCAGTGAGGTACACCCTGCCTTGACAGTGCCACAAAACCAAAGGACACCCCTTGAAAGGGCGGTGTGTGAAGTCTCCCATGCACCCAAACACAGGCATGTCCATTGGCACAGGCACTCATGCATGCACTCAGATGCCCACATCTTCCTGCACACTCCATGCACCCCAGGCACACACCCAGGTGCACATGCAATGTGCTCACACACCTAAGCCTGTCCTCAGATGTCCCCAAACCTAGACCCTGCATCCCATCTCCTCCCTATGCTGCATGCCACTGCCACGTCAGTGCTCGCCGGCCGCCTGGCAGGTCCTGCCGGTTGCCATGGCAATGCTGTGCCTGCCAGGAGATGAAGTTTGCTCTCCTATGCTGCAGCGAGGGGCCGAGAGCAGCTGGGGAGATCAGCTCTCCCTGCCACCCCCAGCTCTGCCCATCATCCCACATCCTGTAGTGTTGCCCCAGGGTTGTCTCCTCTAGATACATCAACCCAGCCCAAGCAAAGGACTTTCAGTTCTGGGGTCCATGTGCCTGACAGGCTCTGGACCTGCTGTCTGCATGTGTCAAGGAGTATCCTTGGGTGGGACATTACCCCACCATAGCGAGCTGCCTTCTGCAAACCAAACTGCCCAGGACCGAGACGTGTCCAGTGGCAGGCAGGACATGGATCTATCCCAAAGTGCTCCTCATCACCACACAGACCCCAGCCCTGCCTGTAGTGCCTGCAAACCCCGGCATCTCCAGAGCCCACTGGGGTCTGCCAGCTCCCCTGTGCAGGGTGTGGCATCACGGGCTTCCCAGTTCTAGCCAGAGCAGGGACAGACCCTGCTGGTTTCCATGCAGAAGGAACAGACTGGTGCTATATCATGCCACACCATGCCATGCTATAGCTTCCAGCAGGGCAGGACAGAGCTGGAGGGGGGCTGGCATAGCCAATGGAACCCCAGGCAGTAGGAACAGAGATAGCAGGGGCTTGGGGCAGCCTCAGTGTGCTGCATGGCCCTGCTGCCTTCCTCTGCAATGTGAGGGGTCCTGGCAGATTCTGACCCTTCTGCTCCATCTGCTTGGCCCAAAGGGGCAATTTTTTAGGCTGCCCTGCAGCAGGGATAGGCATGGCTAGTGCCAGAGCTGCCTTTACTCCCCTGCCTGGCTCTTCCCTTGCACCTAGAGTGAGGCACCTCTGACTTGTCTTGAAGAGAGACCCCACAGATCCATCCTTGCCCCCGGTCCCATGGCACAGACATGGGGCACACTTGGTAGCCCTATGGCCAGCCCTCAACAGACAATGTGCCTGTGCCCATCACATCACAACAGGCATGGCTCAGCACTGCCCCTGCTCCAACCCCTGCACTTGACTCCCAGACCAGGACCAGGAGCTGTCCCTAGTGTGTCTCTGGGTGCATGGTGCTGCACCTCATCCAAGCATCTCAACCCTCCCTGCAGTACAAGGATGACCAGGGGCTGTGGAGGACAGCTGGAGCCCTGTAACCAGCCTGGGATCAACTCCTGGGGCTCCATCCTTCACCCACTGCCTGCTGAACCCCTCTCCAGCCTGTCAAAGCTGTCAGCAGCTCCAGTTCTTCTTCAAAGGGGCCACAGAAGAGCATGGCAGCTGTTTCTCCTAGCACTGGATGTGCTTTCAGTAATGGTGGGGAGCGTGAGCTCACCATCCTAGTGAGGACAACGGTGACATTTGGGAGGCACAAACACAGCATGATTAGCTGATAACCTTTCCTGAGAGATCCCAGGTGTGTGCACCTGGAAGGGAAAAGGGAGGGGGACGAGGCCCACACACCGTGAGCCTCTGGAAAACAGCTCCAAATGCCCAAGCCTGCCCCTTCATACAGCACATGGAGAGTGCCCCAAACTGGGGCCAACCGACCCTACAGGCTGGGCACCCTGAGTGTGGACACCCCTCTGTGGCACCTGCCGTGCAGCTGTGTCTATCTGAAGGGGTGGTTCTAGGAGCCCCATTGCATTGGGAGCCCCCACAGAGGGCGGGGGCAGGCCCCCAGCACATCCCACAGGAGTCCACAGGCACTGGAAGACACAGCATCCTCCTGCACACAGGCCAGCAGAGGAGGATGTGGTTTCAGGGCAAGGTGCCACGATCTGCCATTAGCAAAGGTGCCAGCTGGGAGCAGGGGCTGTGCGAGGATTGCTCCCACACCGCGGATGGGGCTGCGGTCGGAATAGACGTGATGGAGCGAGGAGGGACAAACAGCACTGCAGAGAAGGTCCCCACGCATGGTGCCACGCTGTGAGGGAAAGGGACTCTTCCCTCAGAGGGTCCGCACATGTGACATGCCCCCTCCCTGCCCTGCTGAGTAGGACCAAATGCCGGGGGCCAGGATCGGGGTGTCCGGCAGCGAACAGGGAGGGTCTGTGTGCGAGCTGGCAGGAACTGGGCAGGGCCAGGAGGTGCTGGGTGGGGGCTGGGAGGGCGCTAGGGCAGTGTCGGCTCCGCAGCTGGGCCGGGAGCGCTGCCAGCACATTCCTGGGGCTGCCGGGCAGCGGGTGTGTGTGTGGGCGCAGGGCAAGTGCATGGCAATTGCTGACCCACCCCCCCCCCACTGCACACCCACCCCGGGGGAATGGTCCCACATTACCCCCGGACAACCTCGACCCCGCGGTGTCCCCAGTCATGGCACAACCTCCCCGGCCACTCCCAGGCAGGACCCGCACGCAGCCGTGCTGCCAGCCCAGCATTGCCCCCAGCCAGGGTGCTCTCTCCCGGGAGCTCCTGGACGCCGTGGGACCGTGTCTGTGCACGGACAGTCCCAGCGTGCCGCCCCCTCCTGGGACTCGGCATGGCCAGCCCCGGTGCGCTATCTCTTCCCAAAGGCCCCTGCTCCTCACTGGGTGCAGCCCATGCCCAGCACTGGTGCAGCCTAGGGAGCAGCACAGGACTGGGACACGGTGGACGAGAGGATGGGGAAAGAGGAGGATGGGAGGGCGCTCACCCAGCCCACCCAGGGGATGCATCTCTGCTGACAGAAATAAGGTCGGTAGGACCCAAAGTTGCGGCAGGAGAGTGGATGGGGACACAAGGATGGAAGGAGGCGGCCGGGACCCTGCTCATCTTCTCATTTCCTGGGAGCCTCCTGCCTCCCTGGCTCGGATCTGCTCTGTGCTACAACCAGGCACGGGTCCTCCGCAGGGAGGGTCCAGAGCGCCGAGGAAGCACCCCCAGGGGATGTGCTCTTACCATGCCCCCCTGACTGGCCGGCCCCGAGGTCCCCACCGCAGAGGGGGCAGCCCCCATGGCCCCGCTTCCGGTCTCGCTGCTGTGACAAGTGGCACAGGCAGTGACACAAGCGGTGGCACAGCCAGCTTTCTGGAGTGACAGGAGCAAGTGTCAGTGTCACAGACAGCTGCATGGGTGCACAACGGAGTTGTAGGCACTGGAGCAGCCTGAGCGGACAAGACGCAGGGAAGGGTTCCAGCTACAGCTGTCTTGGGTCCATCCCCTTCTCCGGGGTACGGCCCTGATCAGCCTGGGACATCCTGGGTGGGAAAGGGTTAATGAAGCAACGCGAGTGCAGCAGACTCCCCAGAGCACAGGCACAGTCTCAGCTCGGAGGATAAGGCTGCCAGAACACCCCACCGGGGGAGCAGGGGGCAGACACTGCTCTTGTGGGGCCACCCCTGCTCCCCGCAGCATGACCAGGAGGTGGCTCAGGGCTCTAATGAAGGCGTCATGACAGATGAAGGGACTGGGGCAGCTGGCAGGGAGACCCTTGCTCAGCCCCAGCCTTGCCAGCCCCCTCACCTTCATCTGGTGCGGTGCCAGCTGGCACAGTGTGCTCAGCACCCCCAGCACCTTCCTGGGAGGAACTGGGGATGTAGACACCAGACTGGGCTGTGCATTGGGGCAGGCTGAGACCCAAGAACTGGTCCATGGTCAAGAGTAGGACAGTGCTGGCAGTGCCACGGGAACAGCCCGGGGACATGGCACCCCGCTCAACATCCACACGCTGGCAGCTCCACCCTGCACACCCAGCCTCCCTCCGCCTCTGCTCCCAGGCCTCACCAGCCCCTTCCCAGCCCAGCTCCCATGGCAATTACACCCTGTCCAAGCCCATCCATCACGGATTAGCTATTTTCTATCAGCATTTATCTCCAGACAATCTTACTCCTGCCGTGACAGCCTGATGCCTCGATCTCCCTCCCTCCTGCTACCGGGCTGCCCTGATAACAGGCTGCTGTATCTTATCGGGCTCCCCGGCAGTTACACATTAATGGTGCCATCTCCGGGGCTTGGCTGGGGTGGGATGAACCCAGCCCACCCTCGAGCTGGAAGCAAGCATCACCGTGTGATGCAGCGATGGAGGCTCAGCACAGAGGGCATGGGCAGGGCGGGCAGGGAAGGGCAGGTTGTGCAGCTGAGGTTCCCAGCATTGCCCCCAAGCAGGTGAACCCCACCAGGGCTGGGGGGACAGTCCCTGCCCCCAGCCCAGGGCAAAGAGCAGCTGCTATCACTGCCTGCAGTGGACTGTTTGCTCTATCGCCCATTAACAGAGCTGCCTTATCCAGTGGGCAGGGGCCAGCGGCAGCCCAAAGCCTGTTGGCCAGGCAGGGGCATCGATCATGGGAAAGGGAGGGGTGCCCCAGATAACCCCTGCAGATAAATGGGTTTCTAATGGGGTCTTAAGCCTTGCACCCCCCATCTCCAAGGGAATGGGGGAATGTAATCTGGGCAGGACCCTCACATCACTTGGGCTCTAGTTTTGCCCACAGTCTGAGCACTGGCAGAGCCTGGGTGCAAGCCCTTTGCTGGAAGGTGTTAATCCCAGCTATGCCTTTGCCAGCAGACCATGGACTGCCCAATGTGCATGCTGGCAGAACCATCCGTGAGGAATAAGGACCCCATGGCATCACCTCACTGATGGCACACCTGGCACCTGGGTACAGCAGCCCTCCCAGGGCTGCAGCATGAAGCATCTGGGATGTCCTCTTCCTTAAGCCCCAGCACCCCAAGCATATTGTCTTGGGAGAAAAGAGTGGGGAGTGGGGTGGCACAGGGTAGTAGCCAGGGTCCCCTTCCCCATGACACAGCATGCCTCTGGGTGCCAGGTGGGATGGGGGCAGCGGGACTGGTGAATAATGGGGGCAACTTGGGGTCACGACACATCGCTGTGGGACCGGCAAACCACCCCTTCTAGAAAGCATCACCCTAGGGGCACACAGAGCCAGGGTGGGCTGGGGGGGTGCATGCTGGGCAGCTCCCTGGCAGGGTGAGGGGCATGGAGCACCGTGTGCCGGGGAGGGGAGGGAGGGAGGTGGCAACGATGTGGGNGGCACGGCGCTGCTGGCCCTGGCGCTGGCGCTGGCAGGGTCCCTGGGCGGCGGGCAGCACTACGACTACTATGGATGGCAGCCCGAGAGCCTGCCCCACGGGCGCTTCTACGGGCGGGAGCCGCAGTGCCTCGACATCCCGCCCGACATGCAGCTCTGCCGCGACGTGGGCTACAAGCGCATGCGGCTGCCCAACCTGCTGGAGCACGAGACCATGGCCGAAGCCAAGCAGCAGGCTGGCAGCTGGGTGCCCCTGCTCGCCAAGCAGTGCCACACCGACACCCAGCTCTTCCTGTGCTCCCTCTTCGCCCCTGTGTGCCTTGACCGGCCCGTCTATCCCTGCCGCTCCCTCTGTGAGGTGGTACGTGACTCTTGTGCCCCTGTCATGGAGTCCTACGGCTTCCCCTGGCCTGAGATGCTGCACTGTGGCAAGTTCCCCTCTGACCACGAGCTCTGCATTGCCGTCCAGTTCGGGAACAGCAAAGCCACGCCACCACCAGGTAAGTGGGACTGTGGGTACTGTAATGGGATGGGAATGCACGTGGAGCCCCTGCACAGCCATCCCTTCACCCCTCAAAGCACAGCAGACTGATGTTGGCCAAGGACTTTCTGTCTGCAACTGGGCAGGAGTGGGCACAGTATCAGCTTTGTCTGGTCACCATTCATTGCTCAGAGGCACTGTGTCCCCAGCTACCTGCACAGAACTGTCACGGGATAAGGAAGAACATGGCATGAGGTGGGAGCCACTGGCAGATTCACCACAGTGCTATGTCCCTCTTCTCCCACTGGGTCCCATGTCAGCAGCAAGAGAGCATGCTGTACCTGCGGGTGTCAGCCCCACACTGCTGCTGCAGGGTGCTGTCCCCTCAGGCAGGAGAGGGGACATCACCCAAAGAGAGCCTAGGGTCAGGATCAGGGCTGGGACAGCCTTTAGGCTGGGGCCACCCTTACTGTTGTTGTGCTTCAAAGTGCCAGCATCTGATGGGAAGGTGTCCCAATATCTCTTCCCCTCCTGGAGATGACACTGGCCAGCAAGGTGCACTGTGCCTCCCCACATCACCCCAGCACAGCTCTCTAGGGAGCAGAGGAGCTGCTGGGTTTCTCCCAGTAGTGTTCCCGAGGAGCTGGCCCAGGTGACAAGTACCAGCAGTAGGAAGCTGTGACAACAACTGGTCTCTTACTGTAGTGTCCAAGATCTGCACCCAGTGTGAGATGGAGCACAAGGCGGATGGCATGATGGAGCAGATGTGCTCCAGTGACTTTGGTGAGTGCTAGGGTCTTCTTCCCAGCCCCCCTGGACAAGGGTTTGCCTCCCCTAGGTCTGACATCTGGGGTGGAAGTTGGCCCCAGAGGGTGGGGTTGTATGGGGACAGCCCCATGGGAGACCCCTGAGCCATTCCCTTGGACCCTTCATGCATGGGATGAGGGCACCACAGGAGAAGACACTGGTGGGGGATAGGCAGGGTGGATCGCTGGGTGCCTCTGCTGGACCCCTCCCCAACAACCCCTTTCCCCTCCCCACACAGTAACTTCCCCAGAGACCCAACCCAGGGATGGGCTGCACCCTGTCCTGAACAGGTGCCTGGCCTAGACCCTCCCCTCCCCAGCACCCCAGCAGTGCTCCCTTCCCCCAACCGTGCCCCACGGCTGCCCCACACAGTGGTGAAGATGCGCATCAAGGAGATGACGGAGGAGAACGGGGAGCGGCGGCTGGTGGCTGCCCAGAAGAAGAAGGTGCTGAAACTGGGCCCGCTGAAGCGCAAGGACACCAAGAAGATGGTGCTGCACATGAGGAACGCGGGTGCCTGCCCCTGCCCCCAGCTTGACAGCCTCAGTGGCAGCTTCCTGGTCATGGGCCGCAAGGTGGGCGGCCGCCTGCTCCTCCTGGCCATCTACCCCTGGCAGAAGCACAACAAGGAGATGAAGTTTGCAGTCAAGTTCATGTTCTCCTACCCTTGCCCGCTCTACCACCCCCTGCTCTATGGGGCTGGGCAGCACTAGGGCTTTGCCCACCCTGCCCTTTCCCAGAACTCCTGCACTGGCCCAGCATCCCATCCCCAGCCTCCCTGGCTGCACCCCAGGACCTCAGCTCTGCTCACCTCAACTCCTTGGCTGTGCCCCAGAACCCAGCTCTGCACCTGCAGGATTCCCTGCTGTTTGTTGGAGCCCTAATCCACAGCCAGCACACCTGCCTCCTCCTGAGAGCCCTGCTCTGCACCCTTGACACCCCTTTTCTGCTCCAAGGACCCCTACCCTTGCCCAGGAGCTTAGCCTGCACCCAGGACCCTTGTTCTGCATGCTTGTGAGCCCTGGTCTGCACCAGAGACCCTTGTCTACTCCCAGGTTCCCCGGCCGTAAGCCCAGAGACCCTTGCTTTCATTTAGGATCCCTGCTTTCCCCTCTTGGCTGCACCTGGGACCCCTACCCTGCACTCCTATCCTTTGCCCAGCTCCCTCAGGATATGCTGCAGACCCTCAGCCCCCCCAGTCCCTATTCCAGCCCACCAACACATGCCCCCACCTGCCCTCACCTGGAGCTCACATCCAGCCCTGGATTATCTCATCTTCACAGAGACCCAGCCCAGCCCAGCCCAGGCAGGTCCCTCTTGCCCCTCTGTTCCCACAGACTGACCCTCTCAAGACCAAGTGCCCGGAGCAGCACAAACCCTTCTTGGGCTCCCCCACTCCCATACCACAGGGCTCAGAGTGTGAGGGAGGCCCATCTCCAAGCGCCCCAGACCAGCCCTGCTGCATCCCTGGCACACAGCCCTGCTGTGACCCAGCCCACGCACCCCTTGCCCATCAACACCACAGTAAATTATTCCACCTCAGAGAAGTCTCTGTGTGACTCACTGCAGTTCATGGGGTAAGAGCCCCTTGGGGCTCCCTCAGGGACCCCAAATGAATGGGAGGGGGTCCTAGTCCTGCCCACTGAGTGAGGCAGCCTGAGGGAGTGGGGTCACCTCAGGATCTGGCTCTAGCCCCATTCCAGGTGCCATGCCCAGAGCCTGAACCTGGGCAGTCCAGCCAAGCCAAGGGATGTAGTTCCTAGTGGTCACAGGCATCCCTGGAAACTCAGGCACCCCTGCCACTCCAGGGAGCCTGGGAGGGCATTGAGATGAGTAGGATGAGGGGACAGGGCCATCTCTACTGCTAGAGCCCCACAGCTGGGTTTGGCAGTGGTTTGCCAGGGAATTTTCTTCCTTCATCACCCCTAGGGATAAATCCATGATCTGGAGGTCACAGCACTTGTGAGAAGCCTGGCACTGAGCATCATAGGGGGCAGATACTGAACCAGGCAGCCTCCAGCCCTATCCTCCCCACATCCTATCATCTGAAAGTCGTCTCTGCAGCTCTCTGCCAGACCTGCTTGGCTGCCAGACCTCCCATACCACACTCCAGCCTCCTCCAAAAAGATTCCTAGGACCACCCACCTGCACTAACCAGGACCCTCCCAAAACCCCAAGGACCAGAGCAGTCCTCAGCCCAGCCCCCTGATGGCAGCAGGGGCTGTCCCTTAGCTCAGCTCCACTCCCACAGCTGCCCCAGCTGCCCCACAGTCCCAGCTGGCAAAGGGGCAGCCTGAAGGACCCAGTCGTGTTTACCCAGTGCATATTTATATCCACCTGTCCCGGAGGGTGAGGAGAGGCTGAAGGTGGCTGCCTGGATATTTACCCAGTGCTGGGCTGCCTGACACTGTGTCTTCTCTTCCAAGCTGGCCCAGCCTCAGGGAACCTCCCGGGACAAGAAGGAAATTGAGGCTCCAGCATGTCTGCAGCCACCCTCTTCTGGCTGACAAGAGCACTGTGCACCTGCCCTGCTCTGGGGTGACCTCTTCTCCCTCTGCCCTCCTTGGGCATGCCCTTGGCCTCCAGAGCCCCAAATCTCCTGCTCTGGCCAGGGAGAAGTGCCTGTGCCCCTGCCCCACAACCAACCAGGAACATGGGGCAGCCAGCCCCCGTCTCAGCCTTGCACCAGAAGTGGGCACTACTCCTTGGCCACTCAGAAAAAAGTGGGGAAAAAATTCAAATATTATTAGAAGGTATGTTCAGAGCTTGACTGCTGAGCAGACTTGCATAGGAATAAACAGTCAATTACGACATTTTATTGCAAAAATTTAAAAGCATAAATAAAACCCCATCTCCCACAGCCTAAGTTTATCTGTAGCCCTCTGTATTCTGTGTCATTAGCATCTTCCCAGAGCGTGTTCAGACATACATGGCCATAGTGCTCATTGCTCCAAGTGTTTTCTCTAGAAATATAAGTAGCTCCTCTGCCTCCCACTGTCAGCTGTCTGAGCAAGCTGACCCCTCCCAGCCTCTCACAGCCCAGTAAAAATCTCATTGCAGACACCCTTACAAACACACCCACAGCTCTTGGGGTGCTACACAGCCCCCTCCCCAATGCTACAGCTGCTCCACTGCCCCCACTAACTGCTGAGCTCTCTGCACACCCAGCAAAAGCCAGACACCCTCATCATCAAATGCCAAGTCCAGCTTTTCTCCAAATTTCCATGTGAAGGAGTTTATGACCCCACAGCCAAGATAAGTGTTTATGCTGCCTGCCCCATAGGAGCTCCCACACTAGCGGGATGTAGAGCCTGCAGCAAGGTCTGGGGTCCAGCAACTTTTCAGACTGGTGGGTGTCACAGCCTGGTGGGCACTGGCCCCCCAGATTCCCTGGCATGGGGGAAGCTGCAGCTGGCTGGCAGGGACCCAGGCCATGGCTGTTCCCAGCTGCACAGCAACCAGGGTCACATTCCTGAGATAGCTGGGAGCTTTGCTGTTCACACAAGGAAAGGTCATCCTTGTGCAGAGAGGCAGCTGCTGGGACCACCGCCTGGGCGGGCATGGGAAGGAGCAGCCACAGGAGGCACAGGAAGCTCAGTAGCTCCTGTCAGAGCTGAGGTGCTCCTGGCTCCAGCCCAGCAGGATCCAGCCCTGGCACAGCTGACAGGCAGCTGCACACAGCTCTGAGCAGGGGGCAAACAGGGCTACAGCAGCACAGAAGATGGGAATTCCAATAAAGCACAGTGAGCTGTTGGCACAGGAACACCATTTCTCCAGGAGCACCTGCAGGACAGCAGGGCCAAAGTCACAGAGGTGTTAGAGTGACCTGGGACTGGGACAGCTTTCACTGAGATGACACAAGAGCCAGCTGAGGACAAGAGATTTATTGGTCATTCTCTATATGCAATTATATATTAATCTGTAGTAGAAAGCAGCAGTCACTAAGTGCACAGAGCAGCACCAACTCCTGCCTTTTCTCACACTGGAGATCCAGCCACACAGCCCAACCCAAACTCATTCTCTTTCCTCCAGGCTACAGCCAAATTCAGGGGTAAAAGACTAAACCTGCAGACAGTGAGGCTGAGGAGCACAGGAGTGACTAGCAGAGTCTCAGCTGAGGCAGGATGAAAAACCTAGCCAGTCTAGACCCCAAGGGATGCAGGAGCTCTGACTTGATCCCAAAAATACAGTCACTTATAGCACAGTGCTGGGAAAGGTAGGGACAGAGCCCTGAGGATGTTCTGCCCCACCCAAGAGGTGAAGGCAGGACCATGAGTAGGAAGGATGGCTCTTCCATCACTGAGCCAGACCAAAGGGCCTGGGCAAGCACGTGGCAGGGCACAGCAAGTGCCAGAGAGCACCCAGGGCTTGGAGCAGCTGCAGGGATGGGGCACAGCCGTGGGCAGTGCTCCACCACAGGGACCCAGCTGGTGCATGGCAAGGAGAGCTGGTCTGTCCAGCCTGGTGCTGGCAGGAGGAGCACAAGTGCAAGCATCCTCTGGCAGGGGAATGCCATGCTGGGATCCAAATGTCCAGGCTCTCAGTGGCAAGGGTGCCTGCCCACTGTCCCAGGTCTCAGGCAGTGCAGGACACAGGAGCTGGCTGGGCCTGTTTCGTCACTTGATGAGCACCTGGTTGCAGAGAGCGCACACAAACACTGTCTCCTTCTGAGCTTCTGGGGCTAGAAAGGAAAGCAAATGTCAGAGATGATCCCCCTTTCCCACCACGGCCTAGGGACCCCAGTCACAAAGCTGCTTTGAGAGCTGCAAATTCATCACTGAGCCAGGCTGTGCTGGGCACATCCCATCTACCCTCCCCTCCAGGGCTGGGGCAAATGCCTGGGCAGACAGGACAGGTGGAAGCAGGAGCTCTTCCCTCCACCCTTCAACTCACCTGTGGCTCCCATCACAGCCTTGGGGACTTTGAAGGAACAACACCTGGAGCAGAAGCTGTTCCCACAGTTACTGCAGCTCCGCTGTGGAGAAAGATGGAGGTGAGCATCAGGTGTGCATCAGACTAACCCAGGAGTAAGTGAAGGGGGCCAAAAGTCCATATCTCCTTCTGAGAACTCCTCCAAGACTGTGTGCCAAGCATCACACATAGGGCTCAGATAAGGCAACAGGTCATTCCCACTAGCATTCCCATGCTCTGCTTCACCAGAAAGGCCACAGGAAATGGACTAAACCAGGGCACAGAGCAGGTACCTTCTACAATAACACATGGGTTTGGCGTGAGGCAGCTTCCAAAGGAGTAAATGGACAAATGCTCCACAACACAAGGGATCCCTGGTGCCATTAGGCATGGGACAACACCCAGCATTTAGCTGAGGTCATTTGGGCTGTGACTGAGGCCAGACACCTGAGCTGCTAGAGAAAGCTGAGGCAAGCCAGACGTGAGCAACACCTCTGCCCCAGGTGCAAACAGCAAGCAGAGGCAAAAGCCGAAGACTCACCCTCTTCTTGAGCACAGAGAAGGTGGCAGCACAGCCCGTGCAGTTCCCTGGAAGAAAGAGAGCAGAGGTCAAGCAGAGCTCTGCTGCCTGGGGCTGCAAGTGGCACAAGAATATCCATAGCTGTTGTAAAGGCTCAGCTCAGAGATGACATTGCTGCACCTTCCCATCCTTGCCCTTCCTAGGAGTGCTTGGAGCATTCTCTCCATGGAGTGGAAAAGGTCATTGAAGGTGTCAGCACAGCCTAGCAGGTACCACACTACTCTCTCCACTCCCAGTCTTATGGTCACTGGAAGCAGCACAGACCCCATCCTGGTGAGCTCCCCCAAGAAGCACCTGCTCCCAAACTCACCAAAGTTGTTGCTGGGGTACCGCTTGCGCAGGCGCTCCGTCAGGCGTGACACCTTGCTGCGGATCACCTCATTTTTGCTCATAAAACCATTGTCTGGGAGGCTGAGGTCAAAATCTGCTGAGCACTGAGAGCTCTCATCATCCTCCTGCAGAGAGCAGAGCCAGCTGAGCACAGAGGGGTGGCTGGGGGCACACTGAGCCCACGCCAGAGGCAGCACCCAACAAGCCAGGTGCTCCAATTGGCATTTCTACAAGCCACTGGCACACCAGGCAAAGCTACAGCTGGGAGGAGATGCCACACCCTGACATGGCAGTACTCACCATGACCAGCAGCTGGTTCTCCTTCTCCCGCAGCATGGGACAGAGAGGAGAGTGTGTACACATAGAGTCAGAAGCACACAGCCCTAAAGTCACTCTCCCTGAGCACCCAGTTTGCCCAATAAGGTTCTTGTCCCTTTCCCACCTCAGCTGCCCTGCAGGCACAGCCCACCCCAACCAGCTTCAAACCTCAATAGCATCTTTGAACTCTTCATCAGGTTCTGCCTCCTCTGCTTCCTCAACACTGCCAGGAGTGAGGTCCTACAAGAGATTCACAAAGTTAGTTCTGCTGCCTCTGTTCAAAGGTGGCCCCACATTTCTGAGCAGGTTCCAGGACAATGGATCTGGCCCCAGGCAGCCTCACAGATGACACAAGTGTCAGAAGGTGAGGTGAGCACCTGCCTCCTCAGACCACATCCTTACATGTGGCAAAAGGACTGAGCCAAGCCCCCAGGGCAGAGAGCAGCATCCCTGTAACTCAGGAGTGGCTCAAAGGCTTCCAGCAAAACTGGCAGCTGGAAGAAGTTTGTGTGTAGAGAGACACAGGCATGGTCAGATCCAAGGGCTGACTCTGCAACTCCCACCCCACAACTGGCAGCCCTGCCCCATCTCACCTCTGCACTGGTGGGGGTGGGGGTCCGATCTGGGGCAGCAGCTGGTGGCAGGGGTTCAGCAGGTTCTGGAGTGCTCTTGAGGGGTTTGGAGCCCACACACTGTTCAATGGAGGCCTTGAACTCCATTATCACTGGTTAAGAGGGGAATACAGCTGGAGCAGAGTGGCATTTCCCTACTCCCAGCCACATCACACAAAAGCCAGCTGCAACACCTGACCTCCAGGGCTCAAGGTGGGGCATTGACTCATATCATTCACTCATCAATGTCCTGAGCACTCCTCTGCTCACACATCAAAGTTAAGGCAGAAAGGAACCTCCCCACCACCTGCCCCAGCTCAGGACAGGGAACGGCAGGGGCCAGTGTCACAGCTCAGACACATCCAATACTCCTCCAGCACGAGCCACAGATGAGGGCTCCTCTCCCTTCCAGTGGCACATTTTCAAGCCTGTGTCATATACTGCCACAGGCACTGAATGTGTTTGAAGTCCTGAAGAGCAGGGTCAGGAATCAGGAGGGGTGGAGAAGCTCACACACAGCCTGCATTGACAGACCCTGGTTTGCCACACCACAGAGAAGAGAAGAAAACAGCACCTGGGCTGGGACACACATCAGGAGAGACTCTCATCTCCCACAGCTGAGCCCCAGGCCACACCACCCACCCTGGGCTGCTGAGCACCACCCCTAGGACATCACTGCCTTCAGGGCAGTTCAAGATCTGCGGCAGAGCCTGACATGGGACAGTGGGCTCATGTGAGGGAGAGGTCCAGGGCAGGATCCCTAGCTTCAGAGGGCCTTTGCCCAGCCCATTTCACACAGGGCACTTCCAGCCAGGTCTCATACCTTGGTAGAACTGGGTGTTGCCCAGAAAGAGGGTGCTGTTGAAGATGGCCAGGACCCAGCAGAGGGGCAGCAGGTAGAGGACACAGATAGTGCCCAGTAGTGCCCCATAAAACCTGTGGAAAGCAGAAGGATACTGTGGTCAAGTTAAAGCAACCCACTCAACAGCATAAATTTCCTTCCCTCATCTGGTGTTCCCCCTGTTCTGTCCAAGTACCAAAGAAATCAAACACAGCACCACAGGCCTGGCTGAGCCCCTCTTTCCATCAAGCCCACCACAGGAGCCTGACCCAGTACTACTCACTGGGAAGAGACAGTGGGGTTCTCCCAGTAGAGCACACGGTACACTGCCTCACAGCTGCAGCACATCCCGCTCAGAAACCCCTCCAGCTGGATCAGGCTGCAAATGAGACAGTCACAAAAAAAAAAACCACAAACACACACCCTCATTCTCCACATTCACACGGGTTATAGTAGCCAAACTGGCACGAGCCCCCCACAGCCTCCAAGAAGCCTTTCGGGCTGCAGAGGCCCCCACAGTCCCAGCGCTGGGGAGGCCGCAGAGACTCACAAGCTCTTGACCTGGGCGATGGCCTCCTGCCGCGAGAGCTGCACCTTGCGCAGATCCTCCCTGCGGATGCTGTGGTACCTCCTGCGCACCAGCTCCGGCTCCGAGGGCCGGGCCCGGCACGTCTCCTGCAGGTAACCCAGCAGCGCCGGCACTGCGACCAGCAGGGCGAGCACCGAGTACCAGGCAGCTGGAAGAGCCGGGACAGCGTCAGCCCGGAGGGTCCGGGAAGGGGACCAGCCCTGACCCCTGACACGCACCTTGGCCGAGGGTGAGCAGGAGGAAGTTGAGGCCGAGGCAGACCAGGAGAGAGCACACAGGCCGCTGCCACCTGCCGAGAGTGGGGAAGGCAAGGGACATGAGACCCCGGGCACGGTCTCGGTCCCGATCCCGGCGCAACCCGCACCCACCGGAGCAGGGAGCGGACACCCTCGGCGGCGTCCCGCAGCGGCTCCAGGTAGAGCTCCAGCCGCCGGTAGCTCCGCACCAGCTCCAGCAGGTCGAAAGCAGCGGCGGCCTTGGGCGGCGACGGCTCCGGCGGGGCTTCACCGGCTCCCGTCGCCCCTTCGGGGCCGCCTGCCGCCCCGTCCCGCTCGGCCGCCTGCATGACGGGACCGGGAGCGGGAGCCGAGCGGCCCCG
>VWYP01032151.1:127577-144525 GCA_013400435.1 Pycnonotus jocosus
CCGCCCCCTCGGCAGCCACGCCCGCCGTGGCGTGCTTCTCTGCCCTACACAAAGATGGCGGCCGGCGAGGGCGTGCTGCGCAGCTGGCCAATGAACAGTCGCGTTGCTAGCGGTTGCCGTGGAAACAGCCAACGGCGAGTGGGGATGGACGCTGGCGGCGTGGCACCGCCCGGCGGGCGGGGTGCTGGCAGGGGCGGTGGCGGCCACCGCCCCTCAGCGGGCCGTGGTGGGGAGCGGTGTGGGCGTACAGCGCGGAGCCAGGTGAGCGCGGGCCGCGGGTCCCTGCGCTGCCAGCCCCGCCTGCCTCGCTCCTGGGTACGCACCGGACCCGTGAGCATCGCCACGCGTGTCCCGATGGTGGGGCGTGCGTGTATCAGCCGTGGGTGCATGAACACACCGGGGTGTGGGTGCATCAGCCGTGGGTGCACGGACACGGCGGGGTGTGCGTGCACGGACACATCGGAGTGTGGGTGCATCACCCGCGGGGACAGAGACACGACGGGATAGTGGTACCTCGGGGTGTGGGTGCATCACCAGTGGGCGCGGTCACGCCCCCGGACGCACTCCCCAGGTGGGGTATGCGCGCATCCCCCGTGGGTGCGTGGCACGGGCCGGGTGTCTGTGCCTTTGTCCGGGGCCGTGTGATTCAACAGGGTCGTGCACCCCTCGGCCACTGTGCGATTCGGGCTGTGCTGGGCGCGTTGCCCCTGCTTGCGGTGGGCGCGGTACGTGCAGGCTCGGGGTGGTGGGATTCCAGCGCGGGCGCGTTCGGCTGCCGGGCAGGCTGGAGTGTTCGTGGGGTGCTCTCCTCCGGGTGAAGTGTCACAGCCCACGGTAGCACCCTCTCCTCCGCCTGGCGTGGCTGGGCAGGCTGCAGGTTGGGAGCCGGCGATGCGTTCCCGGTCCCTCCCATCAGCAGAGAGCACTGTTCAGTCGCTGTTCGCCTTGGCTGGGGCCATTTCTCTGGACACAAAGCCTTGGCAAGTTCCTGTTGTGCTCCTGAGTGCCGCGTCCTGCTCATTCATGTGGTTTAGTACCCACCTCTTGGGTGATTCGCAGCCGGCTGTAAGCAGATAGACCCCGCTTAGGTGCTGGGAGCCCCTTCCCGTCGCTGTCACTGTCTGAGCTGCACCGGCAGCTGCTGCAGAGGGAGCGCCCAGCCCGCCTGCGGGGCTGTCTCTGTTCTGGTCCCTTCCCTGTGTGCTGGGGAGAGCTGTGCTGCGTGGCAGGGCTCTGTGAGGTGTGCAGGACTTCAGGGGCTGCTTGCTGTTGGCAGGCAGGTTTGCAAACCCTGGGTAGCCGAACAAAGCCCTGAAGCCCCAGGATCCTACCTCTGCTATCCCTCTTAGGAGGAGTGTCCTCTCATCCCTGGGGGTGAGCTGGATCTGCCCATTCTTGATGTTGAATCTGGAAACCCCACAAGCTCTCTGTTCCTTCTCCTGAAGAACTGCCACTGAACACAGTCCATCAAGCATCTCCTCTCCAAAACACTTGTTTCTGCCTAGGACTGCCCCAGCAAGGCTGAGAGTGGCCCCTGGCCTGAGCCTGCACAGTGCAGGACCTCTGGGGTTTTGCTGGAGTGCCATCATGGAGGCAGCCAGTTCCTGCCACACTCCTCTTCTTGGCACTCACTCACATTTCACAGGGCTGTGACCCCCATGGGCTCACATCTCCCTGAGCCCTGCAGTGGGGCGGGCAGCAACCCGAACCTGGCGGCTGGGGTTTCAGAGCCTGGCCAGGGCAGCTGTGCTCCTGGGGTCACCTCATCATCTGTGCTGTGCCCAGGGCAGACAGCAAGCTGAGAGGGTGCAAGAGCTCTGGGCAAGCCGAGCTAGTCTCCTTGCCCAGCAGCTCCCTGTGCCTCTCCCTGCCAGCTCGTGTCCTGCTGTGCTGGAGGCTGTTGCCATGACCCTCACCAAAGGCTCCTTCACCTACTCCAACGGGGAGGAGTACCGCGGCGAGTGGAAAGAAGGTGAGATGTGGCAGGAGGGATCAATGCCACCTGCGCTGGGGGACAAGCAAACCCCACATCTCTGCCCAGCTCCACACTGGGGCAGGTCCCGCCTCTGTCCAGTGCTGCCCATTTCTGCTCTCGCTTAGGTCGCAGGCACGGCATCGGGCAGCTGACGTTTGCTGATGGCACTGCTTACGTGGGGCACTTTGAGAACGGGCTCTTCCACGGCTGTGGCGTGCTCACCTTCTCTGATGGCTCCAGGTGAGCACAGCACTCCTGCATACACCTCCCTGGGCATTCCCACTTGCCGTGGGGAGCTGCCGCCTCAGGAGATCCTCCCACACAGGTACGAGGGGGAGTTCGTGCAGGGCAAGTTCAATGGCGTTGGAGTGTTCACCCGCTGTGACAACATGACTTTCGAGGGCGAGTTCAAAGGCGGGCGCGTGTATGGCTTCGGTGAGTGCTGGTGGCATGGTGCGGGCACCTGCACAGCCCCTGCTCAGCACAGCCCCTTCCAGCATCTCCTGCTTCGTCCCTCCTTCCCTGGCCCCATCTCCTGTGGGTGTGGCTCCCTCTTCACTCCCAGGCCTTCCCTGTCCTCCCCAGGTCTCCTGACCTTCCCTGATGGCTCCCATGGTGTGCCCCGGAACGAGGGCTTCTTTGAGAACAACAAGCTGCTGCGGCGGGAGAAGTGCACAGCCATCATCCAGAGGGCGCAGGGCGCCTCCAAGTCTGCCCACAGCCTGACAGTGTGATGGTGCCCCACATCCCCTCCCACCAGAGCAGGGACCCCCCTACTTGGGCCCTGACTGGCTCTGCTGGCCCTAGAGAAGGGATGTGGCACTGCTGCGTGCCTCCCTGCCCTTCATCCCCTCCAAGCATCCTCCTGCCGAACCCCTGCCGCTGGAGGAGATGGGACCCTCCACTCTCCACCCAAGTGCCCTGGGGCAGCCGTGGTGCCTTCTCTTTCTGGCTGTAGCCCTGGCACCTGCTGGAGCAGCAGGAGGACAGGGTGACAGGGGCTTGGCCTCTCTTCCCCCCAGGAAGCCTGTGGACCACTATGGCTGCTAGCCAGCTGCAGAGGATGGAGCAGGGGGTAGAGGCTGGTCCCTGACCCCACTGCCAGGGTGCCTTGGCTAGAAGCTGCTGACTGAATTATGTGCCCCCAGAGGGGCAGCTCCTGGCTCACTTTGCTGCCCTGGTCCTGAGGGCAGGGTGGGCAGCCCAGGCATACTGTGGCCTGCACCCTCAGCTCTGGGTGACTGGCCATACCCCTGCATACCCAGGGTACGGCGACATTGTGTCCCCAAAGAACCCAGCCTGCTCTCAGGGCCAGCCAATGGGCTGTGTTCCCCTCATCCCTGTGCCAATCTACCCATCCACCCACTGCCTTGGGGACATCAGCAGCAGCATCTCCACCAAGAGGGACTGGGGAATGCCCAGCCTGGTGCCTGCTGGTGGAGGATGGTAGCAATGGTGAACAAGAAGGGTCAGCTGGAGCCTGGAATGAGGAATGTGAGCAGGGCTGCGTGGGGTGCCAGGGCTGGAGCAGGAGGCCTGGGCAGGGTGGGAGGGGATAGAGGTATGGCAAAGGGGCAGGCAGGGGGCACACAGTTCCCCATTTTGCCCCCCACATGCATCCTTCATCTCCCCACTGCATGCTCACCTTCACCCCCAGTGCGGTCTGGCTGGCACAGGGCATAGGGGTCCCAGCAGCCCTCAGATCCCAGTGCAGGGCTCCAGGGGCCATGCCCTCCCTGCCGGTCTCTGCCTGCACTGGGCCCCGTGCCTTGCTGTGACCCTGCCTTGTGCTGCTGCCTGCACGGGCCTCAGCTGAGTAAACCATGTTGCCAAACATCCGTGCCATGTCTTTTTTGCTGGGAGCAAGGATGGCGCGGAGGCCTTGCACAGACAGGACTACAGACATAGAGAGGAGACAGCAGGTTTATTCATGGCACAAAGATCCACCCCTTCCCAGGTGAAAACAACAGGACCCTGGGGGCTGGCAGAGATGCAGGCTGGCCTGCAGTTACCCTCAGTGCAGCCCAGTCCAACAGGAAGGAGTAACATGGGCAGCCCTCTCCTGGCCACCTCCCGGTGTCCCCAGAATGTCCCCAGTTCCCAGGGTCCTTGACTCCTGTACCTTCCCGATGTGGGAAGGAGCAGATGGAGAACACCTCACAACCAGCCATTGGCACTGAAGGTGCTCCTCAGTTCTTCAACCTGGGCAGGGCTCAGAGGGGTCAGGGGTGCACGGCAGGGACCTCCGTAGTAGCCAAACCACTCCATGGCCTTCTTCAGCCCTGGGATCCCAAACCGGCGGGTGACCTGTGGGAGGGAGGGCATGAAGGCTTTCTGGGTCCCGTGGGCCAGCATGCTCTCCGGGCTCTGCTGTGCAGCCCCTGCTCCTTTGCTCACCATCACTCCTGTCCTCCCCATGTGGGGCTGCAAGGCTGGCAGGGTGTGAGGTGGATGCGGTGCCCCATGAAGTGCCCACTGTGGGGTGGGGGTGCAGAGCACACCCACACAGGACTCTACACTGGAGCTCTGTGGCATGCTGGGCTCTGCAGCAGGGACAGGCCACTCCATAGTGGGATGAGAGGGCCAGGAAGGAGCAGCTCTTCCCCCTCACACACTGCTGCCTATAAATAGCCATCAAGGCACTCAGAGAGGGTCAGGCAGTGCCCGGTGCCATTGGACAGGCTGTTCATTAGCAGGGCTGGCACTTCCCACCTTCTCACCTCCAGCACCTCTTGGCTTGCTGGCCAGGGTGCTGTGCCATCTTGTCCCCCTGAACCACTCCACCACCCACTGCAGCCCCAGGGACTTCCATTCTTTGTCTCTGTCATAGCCTGGCACACCCTCCCCTCAGCAGCCCAGGGGTTCTGCCTGCTCACCGCTGTGTTGGGCTCAATGAGGCGGTGCTGCAGGTCACGGGCCTCCTGCCACTGGCCCTTGCGACACAGGTGGTCCAGCTGACATAATGGGTCACCCAGAACATTGGCGAGGGCACACACACCCCCAGAGGCACCTAAAGACACCAGGACACATTGGCAGCCAGCTCAGCATGCTATGCTTAGCCAACACCTCCCAGTCTCTCACCTGCCTCCCCCTGCCAGTGTCCCCAGACGGTGCCCCAGCCAAGGATGGGCAGCTGCACTTACCCACAGCATAGCTCGCCAGCAGAAAGCTGGCTGATCCTGCCAGCACCTGGAAATCCTCCTGTCTTGTCTTGTGGACCATCAGCCCCATGCGGGTGATCTAGGGAGAGACATGCTATGCCCTAGGGCAGGCATCACCTAGTCCCCCTTGCTGCAGGGTGCCTACTGGCAGCCCTGGGGGCCAGGGAAGGGCTGCAAGTCCCAGTTCCCTGATACATCCACCCCCTGCCTGTGTCCCCGAGGCTCTTTGGCTAGCTCAGATCCTTGAGAGACTTTGGGGGGATGTATCAAGGACAGGACAAAAGACTCAAAGGAGGCTCTTTCTCTAGGATTGTTTCCAAGGCCTTTATCTTGAAGGTTCCAAGGGAGAGAGAGAGAGAACACGGAAGAACGGGGCATTATATCGTCTTCTGCACAGGAATAGATAGCTGGAACCCAGCCAATAGGGTCAAGAAAGGAAGGAGGGGGTCAGGCTACTGGCCACAGTTTCCAGGGGCCCCAGTCGGGGGGGATAAACCATTTCCCAGAGAAATACAACAGTTCCCCATTCCCAGCTTAGGTTCAGGTTTGGTGGTAAGCAGCCTGGGAAAATCCTGCCCCACTCACATCCCCACCGCTGTCCTTGATCCCAATGATGTTTGGGTGCTGAGCCAAGGTGATGACAGCCTCCATGGGCAGCTCCAGGCCGGTGTTGGCAGGGACACTGTACAGCACCACAGGGATGGGGGATGCGTCGCCAACCTGCAGGCAGCCAGGCAGATTTCAGTAGCTGGGGTGGGTTGGGGGCACATTGGACGTGTGTATCCTGCTGCCCCAGCTGGAGTTGCTGGCAGGCACTGGACGTGGCTCACCTCTGTGTAATGATGGACCAGGGCAGCAGTGGTCATGGCCCCCCGGTAATAGCAGGGTGTCACAACCAGCGCCACATCAGCCCCTGCCTCTGCCATGCTGACTGTCAGCTCAATGGTGGCCTGGGTGGCTGGAGGGGAGGCAAAGGGGTGAGGGGTGCTCTGCGGGGGGACACATGGCCCCTGCACTGGCCCCCAGGCTGCCCACACAGGCACTCACATTCACAGCTCGAGCCAGCCAGCAGCAGGCGGTCCCTGGGCAGAGCCCTGCGCACGCAGCTCACCACCTCCACCCTCTCATGGGTTGCCAGGTATGGATACTCCCCATTGGAACCCAGCGCCACCAGCCCTGGAACACAAATGTGGGGAGGGCAGAGCTCAAGCACAGGACAAGGGTGCCAGGACTGTCAGTTACCCCCATTACTCTCACTCCCTTCTTTGCTGCTGGTAGCCAGGCAGAGCTCCACAGCCCACAGTGTGCCCGCTCCTGCCTATGTCCTTGCAGTCCCAGCCTCCTGGTCAGAAGAGACGACACCCTGGGGAAGATTCTTGTGAGGCTACAGCCTCTTCTGCAGCTCCTCTCCTATCATCTATCCATCCTTGGCAATCGACAGATACACATCCCCTGAATTTTCAGAGTGTGCATGGAACTGCAGTGCATAGGTTAAAGCCTGCAGCTATGTGTGGAGCTTGTGTGCAAGCCTGCACATGTGTGGAGTGTGTGTGCAAGCATGTGCTGGCATGTGGTGAAGGTGTGCAAGGACGCACTTGTGTGCCTGGGCACGTGCCAAGCAAAGGGCCCCAGGTGGGTGACCCGAGGGGTTGCCAGCCCTGGAGCAAAGTCCAGCTGGAGGCTGAGGACCCTTGGGAAGCTGGCAGGCTGCCTGCATGCTGCTGCACAGCCTCTGGGGCTGGCAGGGATCTGATGGAAGCCTGCATGGAGAAGGACAGTGGGCAGTGCTTACCTCGGAAAGGGATGCTGGCATAGCGACGCAGGTTCCCCTCCAGCTGGGCATAGTCCACCTCCTGTGTGGATGAGAAAGGGGTGGTGAGGGGTGGGAAGATGCCCCCAAGATTGAGTGAGGGCTCCGATCCCTGGCGGGTGCTGAGCCTCCGGCACTGCCTGAGGGCTGCCCAGCGCAGAACTGCCAGGGCAGGCCGGAGGGAGGAGGTGAGGCGGGTGCTGAATGCCATGGTGGCTGGGTGCTGCCGCTGGCTGTGCTGCTTGCCTCGCCAAGGGGTTGTTAATGTTTGACGGGGCACGTGAGGGACCCGCAGCCCTGCTGGGCAGATGACATGGGGGGTGGTACCAGATGAGCTCAGGATGTTCTTCCCCCTGCAGGAACTGGCTGCAAGGAGCTCAGCGCCTCTCCAGTGAGCTTTGGCCACAGCGGACATGCTTTCCCTTCTGCTTGCCAACCCTGGCAGCCATCCCTCTGCCTCGTACAGAGCTGGGCTGCAAGGCCAGGGAGGGACCAGCTATTGCAAGCAGTCCCAGGGCTTTGGTCAGGGATCACCTGATCCGGCTCTCAGTGTAGGGTCTCCTGTAAACGGGTGACTGTGAGCATTTCCAGGCAGGGAGCACTGTACTCAGCATGTGTGCAAAGGGGCCATGTGTTCCCTCGGGGATGGCTGCAGCAGGAAGGACAGAAGGACAAGAAGCCATCCAACCCCACAGAGTGGCTATCCAGCATGGGTACAGCTGCTGCTCTCCGGCACAGCCCCAGCCTCCAGCACAACATGGACTCAGGTTGAGCTGTTATCTATGCATTTTTCCTCCCTGAGCTTGCCCAGGTGCAACTTTGAAGGACTGTGAGCAATCAGGGTGTCCTGCGGTGAGTAGTCCTGCCTTTGAACCACTTGGTGTCACCAATACTTGAGTCCTAGTGATAGGAGGCAGGGCTCATCATGCTGCCAGATAACCCTGCTCTCAAGATAACCCAGTTTCCCCAGGCCCATCAACCTTGGTGCAGGCTGCCCAACCTCAAAGCCACCTGGAGCCAAACGCTGCTCTTTGCTGACTTTTATTGACACAGACAAGTCTTGTCTGGATCCTGCTCCTTGGAGCTGAGCCCAGCCCCTGGTCCCTGCCTGGTGCCATCATGCAGGAACCTCCAGCTCCCCCTGTGGCTGCTCCTTGGTCTCCAGCGCCTGGCGTGTGTCCACCTGCCACTGCTGCACCAGGTCTGTTGGGGTCTTGCCAGCCTGTAAGAGTGGGTAGAGAGAGGCTGGGCACAGGATGGTGCAACATGGTGGGGCAGCAAATGGCCTGGGTGCTGGCCCCACACACTCACCTCATTCTTGGCCATCATGTCAGCCCCGTGCAGGATCAGAGTTTTGATGATCTTGTAGCGACTGAGCCGTGTGGCATCATGCAGCGCTGTGTCACCTTCCTGTGAGAGACACAGCTTCACTGGAGATTGTGGTCCAGGGACAAGGGCCCTCTGCCTGTCCCCACCACTGCTCCCCAGCCCCCAGCACACCAACATCCACATGGACAATGGGGACTGTTCCTGTTCCAGACCTGGCTGTGCCTGCAACCACCCTGGGGCAGGGATATGTGTGTCCAGATTGCCCCACTGTCGGTGCTGGAAGCCTCCGGAGGGGTCAACAAAGGGAGGAGCATCAGTGTTGCCCCCCAGTGATGCCTGCATGGCTGCAGCACTTACCCTGTCTGGGGCATTGACATCCACCCCACAGTGGATGAGATGCTCCACAATGTCAAGGTGTCCAGTTCGGGTGGCCACATGCAGGGGTGTGCTGAGCAGCTTGAGGGGGGATGAGATGGACATCAGGGGGGATCAGCACCCACATCTGCTAACCCAACAGAGGGTTAGCTCTGGTACTCTAGGGTATGCCCATGGCACAACCCTGTGACCTGCTCTGCCCTGCTCACCTTGTCCTTCACATTGAGGTCTGCCCCACGGTCCTGCAGCAGTTTGACAGCATCCAGGTGCCCACCCCGGCAGGCCCAGTGCACAGCAGTGCAGTCCAGCTGGTCATACAGTGCTGTGTCATGGTGGGGGACACCCCTACCCTGTGTCTGTCCCCTGCCCCACCAGGTCCCCGTGCTTGAGCTGAACTGGCAGAGCCCTGCCTGCAGCCATCTCCATCACGGGGACAGCACTGCCCCACTGCAGGATCCCCAGTCCTGCTGTAGTTCTGACTGCAACACATCCAGATGCTCAGACCAGCACGAGCTGGAAGCAGGATTCAGCCTCACCCGGTCCCTGAAGTCAACAGTGGCCCCACTGTCCAGCAGCTTCTGCAGGATTTCCATGTGTCCCTCCAGCGAGGAGCGGTGCAGGGCTGTGCGGTGGAACTGGGGGACAAGGTGGCACATTGGTGGATGGATGCATCCTCCCCTACCCAGTCTGGTTGTACCCCCAGTCCTGTCCCAAGGGTCCCAGCCCTCATCCACAGGCATGGTGGGGCATGGCTGCAGGACTTGGTGGCATGGCACAGGCAGGGGGCAACCAGTGGCTGCCAGGGATGCTACCTCATCACACGTGTCGGGGGAGCCACCGTCTGCCAGAAATTTCTCAATGACGTGCATCTTGCCCTGGACAGCAGCTCGCAGGAAGGTCTCTGGCTCCACAGGACCCTCCTGGCAATGGGACAGGCTCAGGGAAGGGGCAGCACAGGGATGCAGGAGAGGGAACAACATGGGGGAACCCCTGCCCCTCTTCCCCAGGGAGGTCTCTGAGTGGCAGAGTGACCCGGAGGCTGGCCTGTGGGTGGTCCAGCCTCTATCCTAGCAACCCCCTTCCTGCATCTTGGGACCCCCTGACATACAATCTCCAGGGGTTCAGGTGGTGGAGTGGGCTCGGGGGTGGCCGCCCGCTCTGCCCGGCGCTGCCGGCGCTGCTTGCGGAGCTCGATGAGTCGCTGGATGCTCCCCACATCGATGATCTCCCGCCTCAGATCCACTGAACTCCTCCGCACCTTCTCCTGGCCCTGGTGAGCACACACAGCGCCCCGTTTGACTTGTCTGTCACCAGCCACTCCTGGCCACCCTGCACCCCAACGCACTCACCTTGATGGCCTCAAGGCCCCAGTTCCTGAGGCCACAGCGTTTCTCCTCCTCCAGCTCAGGAGTGTTCATCCGCTCCACGGCCGGCGGCTCCCGTGCACCATCTCCTTTGAGTTTCTGCACAGGCACAGTGGGTGCTTCATGGTCTTGTCTGGGCACAGAGCAGCCCCACTGCCTCCATCCTCATTGTGCTAGGGAAGGTGACTCTGGGCATGGCTCCACACACCACTCAGGTCTGTGGGGTGCCTGGCAGCCCTCAGACTTGTGCTTGCCTGCCCACCCTGCTTGGGAAGCTGGGCACCTGTGGGGTTCTGCTCAGTTCTGCCTCATGGGCTAGAGCTGACAGGTTGGGAACTTGATCCCCCTGAGAGCCCTTGAACACCTTCATATATCCCCCAGGATGGCAAGGTCAGTGCTAGGCTCCTCATGTCCCTAAGGATGGACAGAGTACAATGGGGGTTCCTACTACAGCCCAGGAAGGTTCCCTTGCCCTCTGGACCCACCTCCTCCTTCTCCTCCTCAGCCAGCTTCTGCTCAATGAGCTCCTTGGCCCGTTCCACATCCAGCTCCGTGGCCCGTTCCACACCCAGCTCCATGTCTGCCTGCAGTGCACAGTCCTGTGCAGGATGTGTCCTCTTCTTGCTGCCACCGGCAGGGAGTTCCCAGTCCTGGCTCCTGGTGCTGCCGGCTGTGTCGCTGGCCGTGGGGCTTTATGCTGCTGGCCCCTCTGTCCCACAGCCCAAGGGCACCAACAGCTGTGGCTGCTCCACATGACTGGGGCAGCTTTGCCATGAGCTCACCCTCCTGCTTTCTGGTGGCTGTGACTCACCTCTCCAGCCTCACACCCTTTTAAAGAGACTCCCCACCACACACACTCCGGGTTGACCAGAACACCTGTGCTTGTTATGGGGAGCTGCGGTGTGCAGAACCTGGGACAGCCAGTCAAAAGAGAGTCAGCAGAGCAGGGACATGATCCAGGGTCTTCCCAAAGGCATGGCACCTATGCCTGTGCCACCCACCCTGGGCAAGATGCTCCCATCACCCCATCTCTGTGCAATCAGATGCTGCAGCAGCCACCAACATTGCCCAAAGCTCCCTGGCACCTTGGGCAATGGGGGCCTGGGGGGGTGCTGCCCACCCCAAAGGGAGGCAATGGGTCCTCTCAAGCCTCTCAGACAGCAGCAAGCAGCATGGGATGCCAGAAGTCATGGCCCGTCTGTGCTGCTTTAGAGGATGACCTCAGGTGTGGAACATTCCGAGCAGCTCTGCCAAGGTCCCCGAGGCTGCCTGGCCTGCCCCACAGCACATGGCAGCAGGAGACTGGCCTCACGTGGGGCCAACAGGCAGAGCCGGCAGCTATTCCCGGCAGCAGGAACATTGTTCAACCCTCCTGAGCACTCCCCCCTTGTAAGATGAGGCCGACACTGCCTTGTGCTGGGACAGTTAATGCGCTGGGCACCATCCACCAGCACAGGACCTGGGGGAGGGACGGACAGCTACACGTCACTGTTACCCTCCTGGGCAGTTCCCACGGCCATCCTTGGGTGCCCTGTCCCATGGGTGCGACACTCTCCCACAGCAGAAAGACTATTTTCACCAGGCAGGCCATGGTGGCCATGAAGGCAGTCTTGGGACTGTTCCCCTCCAGGGACTGTCCCACCTAGCCCAAGGGCAGACACAAGCTTAAACCTTCAGAGGGGAAGGACCAGGAAAGGGAGGTGGTGACCCCACACTGAGAAGCAGCTGCAATGACAATGGGACAGTGCTGGGGAAGAGTCCTGACAGGCAAACAGCCAGGGCTAGCAGGACAGGGTCAGAGTGGCACTAAGGAGCAGAGCTGTGGTGTCCAGGATACCCTCGACCATCCTGTGTCCATTCTGACATGGGAGCAGATACAGGACACGCACAGGGGCCTCCCATGACCATGGGTTACAGTCCCCTCCAGCCTGTCCCCAAGGCCAGAGGAAGGATGAAAAGGCTTTATTGATAAATACAGACTATGTACAGAGGGGAGACATCTCCACCCAGCCCAGCACCCCATGGGTCTCCTGGCCAGGGGGAAGCCAGAGCCCAGTGGGTCACAGCCTCTCCCTGCCGGCACAGCCTGGCAGAGGAGCCCCAGCTCCAGAGACATTTGGTCTCGAACCTCCTTCAGCAAACACGGCGCCTGCCCGTGTCCCCGGCCAAGGGGAGCCACTGCGGTGGCACAGCCCCATGCAGACCTTCCTTGGGGGTCACCTGTGTGGAGGGCAGCCTCAGAGGGGAGCAGGAGCAGCTCCGGATGAGCCAGAACACAGCACAGGCAATCCCCAGAGGTGCCACTGTCTCCCACCCTCCTGCCCTCTCCCCCCAACCAGTAGGGGGTGGCTCAGTTCCTGGGTGGAAGAGGCTGGTTGACAATCACTTGCACAACAAAATCCTTCTGGATCTTGGTGTCCTGCAGTCGTGTGCGGTCAGTGAGCAGCTTGCCTGAGAAGAACCACCGCTGCCAGGCCAGGTCAATGCCCTCCTGTGCCTGCAGCTGCTTCTTCAGCTGCCCAATGGTGTCGCTCATGCTGGCGCTGAGCCGCAGGTCCTTGCCGGTGGAGAGGCGCACCTTGAGGGTGAACTCCCGCCGGGTATTGGGCAGAGGTTCCGCCGGCTCCACTGCCTCCTCCTCACTCCGCTCCAGGATCAGGTTGACGGGGGGTGCAAGGCAGTACACAGGCAGCTGGTACCGGTTGCCTAGCTCATCATAGCACTCCGTCAGGGACCCTGGGGACAGCAGGATAAGATGCTAAGGGTGGGCATCCCCGTGGACCACCCAAATGGGAACAGGGCCACCCCAAGGAGCGTGGCAGAGCCCAACTCACTCCCCTTGGCTGGGCTGAGCTCTGGATGGCAGGTGCGACTCCAGCCTGGGACCCTCATGTGCCCACATATGGGGCACTCAGCACACACCCCACCCAAACCCCCAGTGCTGACCCTCACCATGGGGCAGGGTGATGCTGGCTCCATCGAGGATGGCCTGTGCCAGGCTGTGGTCATTGGCTTCTACAGCATAGGCAGCTGCCTTCAGGGCATCCCAGATCTCCTTGCGGCCTTCAAAGGCAGGTGCTGTGTCCCAAAACTCGTCCCGCTTGCTGCGCAGCTGTCCGTCTGTCATGGGATAGTCACTCTTCCACTTGGGACACTCTTTCTTCAGGGGCTCATTGCGGCCTGCAGAGGCAGGGATACTCAGCCAAAGGACAGGGTTTTCCCACAGGTCCTGAGCCCCCCACTTCCCCATACCCATAGGTTCTTCCTGAGGACCTCCTGCACCCTAGCAAGGGTCTGAGGGATCACCCTGTCCAGTGAAGAACAGCCTGCAATGTAGCCAAGGGGAACTGGGCTAAAGCTAGCCTTGCCCAAGACCCCACTGGCCCCACAGCAGTTGTTGCCCCAAGTAACACCCTTTACCCTCAAAGGGGACAAGGGCTCTTGCTTCCTTGTTTGGGGGACAGTTGCTGCCCTGTAGGGTGACCACAGGGCCTCAGGGCCCTTTGATGCAGAGCAGTATTTATAGCTTGGGGAATTAGCCAGGAAATAAGCTGGTGAGTCGGAACGAGGAGATTACAGAGGCTGAGCTGCAGCAAAGGGGGGTCAGGACTTCACCGTCCTCTCTGCCCACCCTGGGATGACAGAGACTAGCTGCAGGCAAGACAGCAGGCATAGAGCGTCCCGGGCATCAGAGGGACAGAGGGCATTGCTGCCAGACTGCAGTTGCCCCAGCAACGGGCCGAACTGAGCTGGCTCTCCACAAAACAGCCCCCAGCCACATCCCCATGGACCTTCAGCAGCCAGCGTTGCCCAGGGATCTGAGCCACCCCAATGCCAGTCCCAGATCATCATCCCCTCACTACACTGCGCTGTGGCCCTGTGGGAACAGCCCCGTCCCATTGGCCCCACAGCCAGGCCGGACATGTGGGGCAGGAAGGAGCTGTTGTCATTTCCAGCTGAGCTGGGGACAATGAATAATAACAGCTCCTTCCTGTCACCCCTCTCCCTGAGCTGTCCAGGCAGTACCCCTCCTGTGGGGACAGGATGAGAGGAAAGTGAGGCTCCAGCTGGGCAGGAAGATGCCTGTGCCCACACAAAAACCTGCCAGGCAAGGTGATGCCACACACCCCAGCCACTGGAGACAGCCACCACTGCCAGCTGTGGGCTGAGCCAAGTTCCCCAGGCAGCTGCCCCTTAGCAAGTGTGTGGTGACACAATGCACTACATGACCTTCTCAATTGTACCAGCCTTGCCTCATCCTATCCAAGACCATTGGAGCTAGCATAGCAAGTATCTGCTTCCCAGGAAGCACCCACCTCAGGGGTGCCCAAGGGGCACAGGTGCACAGCTATCCCAGGGCTGGACAGCAAGCATCCCTGGCAGGCAGCACCCTGCCCACATCCCTGGAGGAGCAAGGGCAGCCGGCTGCAGCCAGTGCTGCCGATTCAGCAGTCACGGTGCTGGGCCAGAGGGATTTGCAGCACCATAGGACACAGCAAGGTCAGAGGCAACACCTGCCCCGGAGGGCAGTGGAGATGTGTCCACAGCCAGCCTGAAGGACATGTCTGGGATCATGTCCCTACACTGCTGTAGTCACCAGGCTGGGGCACATGTCCTCACAGCCAGGACTCCTGGCCAACACTCCCAGTCAGCACCATTCCCCCAGCTCTGCTTGCAACAAAAGGAAGAGGCTGGCCCAGGAGAGGCAGCAGGATTGGAGCTGTGGGGGTCGGCTGTGGCAGGGAGCAGGAACAGGCTGTGGCTGCCTCGTGTGTACAGGCATGCCCAGCAGCCTTGCCCAGGTAGGCAGGGGCTTAAGCCTCATCTATTTATTGCTACCACCCAGCCAGGCCTGCACCTTCTAATCACCTCCTGCTGCTCTATTCCTGGCCCCTTGTGCAACTCTCCACAACAGCACCACCAGACAGGTCCATCCGCTCCCTGTGCCCGGACTCGAGCCAACAGGATCTGGCTAGCAGCCTGCTGCCTCCTGCCCTGTGCCTGCAGCACCCTGCCCGTGGCTCAGCCCCCCGTGGTGCCCTGGTGAGGGACCCCCAGGCAGGAGGATGTGACCCGAAGGCTTCCCTGCCCTGGGCTTGCTCCCTGCCAGCAGCCTTAGGCAGCCCCAGCTGACAGGTCCTGGAGGCCCTGGAGAAGATGCCAGCCAGATGGCACACACCACTGCTTCCAGCACTGCTGGCTGATCCACCCCCGAGCCAGGCAGGATTGGGATGCTATGTGCCATGGGCATCCCCAGCTCCTGCTGCGGTAAGCTGGCCACACCAGGCACAATGCTGTCACCTGCTGCCAGGAGGTCACAACATGCCCTAGCCAGGGCAGGAGCTGGCCAGACAGGTGGGCTGCTTAGCAGGACCCCTGTGGCAGCAGAAGTGAGCAGGCAGAGTCCCCCTCCCTGCTGACAGTAGGTCCTCATATACTGGGACCTGCTGGCCCAGGGCAGTGTCCCCAGTACTGCTGGTGAGGGCAGCTGTAGCCTTGCTTCATCCTCCACCACCTGCTGAGCAGCTTCCATGGGCTGGTAGCACCATGCAAGCAAAGGCAGGAATCAGCCAGGGCACCTGGCAGAAGGGACAGCCCTGCTCTTGCAGGAAGGGACATACTGCAAGGAAGCAGCAGCAGCAACTACCACCAGCATACCAGGAAGGAACCATGACCCATCCCAGGAGAGCAAGTGGGGATGGAGACACAGGTTCTGCAGCCAGCTGTTGCCTGGCATGGGAGGGGATCACACAGATCCAGATGCTGGGATCTGGCCCCACCCCCATCACAGCAGCCTGCGCTACAAGGCAATGGCCCCACATCTCACCAAGCTGAGGGAACAGGCAGCCAGGGACCCCAGGCCTCACTGATACCCGTAAGAAGGCATTCCTGGGGGGCAAAGTGTGTCGGGGTGGGGAGGGCTATCACCCCGATCCATACCAGCAGGGCATCCCCAGGGCAGGCAGGCACACCTGGAACCCCGCGCGGTGGGGGCGGCTGCCCACGACACAGGCACGGGCACAGCCTGGCCCGGCAGCCACGGCACCCTGCACGTGCTGCCGGAGCGGCGGGCACCGTCCCACGGAAAACGCCCTTCCCTCCCTCATCCCAGCTGCAGGCAAGGGCCGGGGCGTCCCGTCCCGGGCACACGCTTCCTGCCCCTCCTCTTCCACCGCCCACTACCGCTCTGCCATAAACACGGTAATTACCGGCTGCGACGGCACCGACCGGGGAGGCGGCAAGGGAAAGGCGTGATTCATCCTACCAGCCCACGGCTTCTCCGCCGAAAGTCCACCGTACCCATCCCCGCGGCCTCCGGGACCCTCCGGCATAGCATCACGGGGAAGCGCCTCATGGCACCCAGGTGTTCGGCCGCCGGTAACTCCTGGGGGCCGCGGGGCTACACCAGCCCCGCTGCACCACCGCTGCTATCCGGACCGGCGCAGCCGCTCCCTGCCCTACCCGCACCTTCTGAAGCTCCGGGGCAGCGGGGACGGGGTCGCGCTCACCGGCAGCAGCCAGGTGTACGGGACAGCAACCGACCCCGAGCAGGCAGGACCCTGCCGTTCGCAGGACGCGCCGTGCCGGGGGACGCTGCCGAGCCCACAGCTGGGGCATCCGGCACCCTGCAGTCCTCCTCGGACAGCACTTCCCGGGAGGAGCCGGGAACTGGCAGGGCTCGGCTGGACGCGTTGCGCACCCCAGCCCTGACCCCACAAAACCTCCGGGGCGCCGGCACGGGAGCCGCGGCTCCTGTCCGCTCCCGAGGCCGCGCACCGAACCGGGATCTCCGGGGTCCGGGAACCCCGAGGGCACAGAGCGGCTCCTGGGGCTGTGCGAGGGGGGAGTTGTCCCTTGGCGGACGGCGCCCCTCCAGTGCCCACGTTCCTCCCGCACCCCTCCCGCGCCACCCCCAGGGGGACATGGGACCCCC